>JBBPBX010040693.1:0-29242 GCA_038048925.1 Garcialebias charrua
AAAATGTGTTAGGAATTTTTTTGTCTCCAAACCCTATGTGTCATTTTTCACCACTTTTATTGTCTGTCCAACAGATCTCACTTGTAAATGAGTCTTCGAGGCTCAATGTGACTTATCTGTTTAAATAAAGGTTGAATGAAAAAAAAGCTATATTCAAATCAAATCAATGGTCAATCAATAGGGAAAACTTATATTTTCTGCAAAATGCATTGAGAGTTCTGAGCGCTGAAATATTTTTAGTCGAACGGAGTCATTAAAGCCAAAAACTGTGACACTTGCTGATGCTAAAAGTAGCAAAAGAAAACAGAAAAAAATAGCATGTTTCAAAGAGAACAACTTTTTCAGAGAGAATCAAAGGAGCTCAGAGTATTTCTTTAGGGAAAATATTTGTAAAATAACGGTAAAGTATAAAAGTGACACAAACCAAAAGTCACAGCATCGTCTTTTGACTGAGCTGAACTTTTAGTGAACTCAGCATAAAAAAGGGCAAAGTCTGCTGAGGTAGATTGTAAAAACATACAGAAAAATGGAAAACATTTTGAATGCAGACTCGTTATAAAAATAATAATTTAAACGTCTGTACTTAAAGCCAATCTGATAAGAACAACGTTTTTAAAGATTATGCATCATAAAAGGGGTCGCTAGTAAAAGTATTTTAAACTAAATTAATAAGTTTATTTCCTGCAAACCAGATCAGAAGTATTTTACAACCACAGCTCAGAGGTGGCGGGTGACATGCAATACCGTTTTTTCAAACATGACCAGAAATGTTTTAATAATCTGTTTAAATTTTAAAAAAACACTTGAAGAAAGTGCGATGTGTCATGACTCAGAGTGCGTTGAACATCTTCAAGAGAAGAAACCTTTACATCAGAGCACAAATACTCCAGAAACCCCTGCACAACACACACACACACACACAATGGCTCCATCAATTTCCATTAAATTACAACGACCAGCCTCCTTCTCTGTCACCTTTCTGTGGTAACATGTTGTGCTGCGTTCACAAACACTTTAATAATAGCTGCTTTTGTCAACGTAAAGTGACAATAAAATCTCATAATTTATTACTCCGATTTATTCAACAGGTTCGATTCATTTTAATTAATTCAACAGGCTGTGAACAAGCTTTATTAAGGGCCAACATTATGCTGGCAAAGATTTATGCCGTGACTGAAGTGGCAGTCCTAATTATGCGAATTTATAATCTATTACCTCTTTAAAATGCAATTATGTATTATTAGACTAATGGTAAAATATAATGCCGAGCAGGAAAATGGAGAATAATTTTTCTGAGACTGATCATTCAGTTTCACTGGTTTCATTTCAAAGTTAAAAACACAAAAAGTTTAAATCGTAGACTCATTTCAGAATGTCTGTGGAAATAATGATTTTACTTTAATACAAAAAATATATAAAAAAAATTGCCCTTGAGCTCGTGTTTCGTCATTAGCTTTAACTTTATTCACTTCATTGATTCTTTGATAGTTCCTCAGAGCTGCTGCTGCACAGAAATGAGTGATGTTGGCGTTTTAACCTTTCTGTGTTCAGAGGGATGACCTTTGACCCCGAGAGTCGTGCTTTAACAAATCTGCAGCTTGTTTTCTGACCCGCCTACAGTGAACCAATAACTCTCAATATACTAACTGGACTGGTTGACTTTTTTTTTTCCCACCAGCAAACCTTCAAAACAGAATTTAAAAAATGCTTGCTATGCTTTGAAGGAATGCTTATCACCTGCCGCCTTTCATCCCTGAGTTGCAGGCAGTGGCGGCTGGCCAATAGAGGGCGCAAGGGCACCACCTCACCATTTACCACATTACCTTGAATAAGACATTGAAAATTTAATAAAAATAATATAATAAAATGAAAATATTTTGAAACATGTATTTTTTAAGATGTGTAAGATAAATATTGTATAGTTAATGATGAGTAAAGTTGTTTCATTCATCAATGTCTGATTGATACAGGGGTGGCCGTCCAATAGGGGGCACTAGGGCGCCGCCCCACTGGAACTTCTGGACCATTTTACATTGAAGACTTAAAAAAATGAAATAATAAAATAAAGATATTTCGAAATATATGCATATATGTTTTTAGTTGTGTAGGATAAATATTTTATTAGTAATGATGAGTTATATTGTTTGTTTCAAAAAACTTTTTCTGATTGGTGACGTTTTTCTTGTTTTGGGGGCGCATGGATCTTATCTATAGACTCTCGTTATAAATGGCATATGCACAGTTATTCCACTACGTTACAAAACAATGGGAAGATGCTGGGTGCAGTTTTCACCGCCCTGAACACGTCCAACATGAGCTTTACCTACTGATCGCGTGTTTCCGGCCGTTTATTTATTTATGTTTTTTTTTTTTTGGTCTGGAAAATGAGCCGTGCAGTCAGTGACTTAACAGGCTTGCTTAGGAAAGTTTTAAATCATTGTAAGCCCTTTATCTAATGTCTATTTGCATTTCTGACTGCTATGCCTCTAAAATTTTAGATGGCTGTTGGTGAAAAAAGCCTTCAGCTGACTGTTTATTCTAAAAGTGGCAACTGGTGAGTTTGTTTTTGGAGCTAGTATGCTAATGCTACCCTTTATCTAATGCTTATATTATTATACAGGTGGTCCCCAACTTAAGAGCACATCGACATACGAGGTTCCGGACTTACGAGCTGACTAACGAACAGTAAAGTTGTACAGAACATACAGAAAATACAGCACTGGTATGTGTTTTTAGATGAAAGTGTGTTTGCTAACCCTTTGTAAACAAGTTTCTGAGCATGTTTATGAACTAGTATGTACGTTTGTGTTGAAAAACAAGTGTTTGTAGTAGCGCTAGCATAAATTTTCCGACTTAACGACCGAAAATCCGGACTTAAGACGAGCGACACGTGTTTTGTGTTCCGACATACGAATTTTCGTCTTACGAGATAGTCGTAGTAACGGAACTCGCTCGTAAGTCGGTGACCACCTGCGTATTACCATTCCTGACTGACATCTTCTCCACTTTTAGGTGGTTCTGTTTGTGATAAAAGCCTTCAGCTGGCTGTTTATTCTAAAAGTGGCAACTGGTGAGTTTTTTTTTTCTTTGTTTGTTTGTGGAGTTAGGTTACTAGTGCAGTTTATGTACAGTATTGGACTCTGATGGCTACATTAATTTTAATTTGCTTATAAAAATGATCAAACATTAATAATTGTATATACTAAATGTCAGTTGTGGTATTTTACTATTTCTTAACACTGTATTGATCTGGAGAATGAAAACAAAGCCTCTTGCAAGTAGAAATGCAGAAATGTTTTAATCTTACTTATTTTCCTTTCTATAATTTATATATAATTTATTTATTTATGTATATTTTTGTTTGTTCTTTGTTGTTTTAGTGAGTCAAATTGGTTCTTCTCATCCTGAGCATTTAATTGTTCTGTTGACCTTGTATTAATCTGCATTTGATTTAAAAAAAAAGTTGAACTTGGGATTTTTTTTTTTCATTTTGGAGAAATAGCCCCCCCGGTGGACATTTCAGGAGCCGCCACTGGATTGATGACGTATTTCCACCTTTGGGCACAAAAATCTTTGCCCATAAACACGTTAAAAGTTGTACATGTGATTTAGCTCGTCTTCAATACAAGAGATAGGACCATCCTGGGGCACACCTCTCTTGCGCCCAGAGCTGACTGCAACTTAATTTGCATATCCCCACCTTGGTGAATGTGAGAGGTGCTTCTCAACACTGAAGAGAATAAAGACCTTCCTCAGGAACAGGGTGTCAAAGGATCGTCTCAATGCATTAGCCATCCTCTCTGCGGAGAAGAATCTTGTCAAAACCATCCCTGACTTTAACCACAGAGTCATTGAGAATTTTGTTTCTCTCAAGGATAGAAGGGCAAAATTTATCTACAAAAAGTAGAACACTACATGACTGTATAATGTTGCTTTTGTTGTTTTCATTCATGTAAATACACAGGTGGGATACCTTACTATATGTTTTGGTGTATGTCTATTTTGGAGTTATAACCCTGCCCTGGAGAAAACTCCACCAGCCACCACTGGTTGTAGGTCAGAAATGTTGAGAAAAGATGGAGCCGCTTCGGTCCAATCTTGTAAGTAACATTAACACTCTCATGTGTGTTATTTTGCATCGGAATGAGACTCAGCATTTACCATGCCAAATTTTAGTGAGAAGTTCTTTCATTCTGGGGCCTAGGGAGTTCATATGTTCTCACCATGTCTGAGTTTTTTCCAGGTTCTCTGCCACAAACCAAAAACCTCCATGTTAGGCTAATTGGTAACTAATTAGTCCCTGTGTGAGTGGGAGTGTGAATGGTTGTTTGTCTCGTTTGTTTCTCTGTGTCCCTGGGATGGACTGGAGACCTGTCCAGGGTGTCCCCTGCCTCTCACACAGTGACTGTTGGACATGAGTACCAGCTCCCCACGGAGGAAAACTGGGTAAAGATGTGTGGACGGACAGATGTTTGTAGTCAAGTTTGATGAAGTTATAATAATTTTTATGTTTTACTTCAGAGAAACAAACAACCTTTGCTGGTGGTTGTTTTAGAAGTTGTCTGGTGATCTTCTCCACTCAAGTTGCACCTTTCCCTTAGATTTTACTGTTTAAATGTTGAACTCACTTCATATTATTTTAACTCGTAGGGATAGTTCACATAAACTAAATAAAATACAGGAAATTCAACCAACCTTTTATTTATACAGGCTAGCCTCATTGAGCCACGGGGACTCATTTGCAAGAGGGACCTGTCTCACTCACACCCAGGGTCAATTTAGAGTTACCAATCAGCCTAACATGCATGTTTTTGGACTGTGGGAGGAAACCGGAGCACCCGGAGAAAACCCACGCATGCACGGAGAGAACATGCAAACTCCACCCAGAAAGGCCCCGGACCGGGATTTGAACCGGGACCTGCTCGCTGAGAGGCAGCAGCTCTACCAGTTGTGCCACCGTGCTGCCCAATACTGTCAAGAATGTTCATGCTCAATAATCCGGGTACCAAATCCAAGAATTCCCAGTCAGGTCATCTGGACAGTTAATTTTTTTATAGAAATGTTTTGCCCTCCATCAGGAGGGCCTCATCATCAGATGAGTTCCAGCGAACTGTTTCACCACCAAGAAGGAAATAATATTTGACCTAAAAGCATCTAAACCAAATTAATTTAATCTTATATTCCTGATGCATCAATAATCCAGGTAGAAAAATCTAGCAAAGTTAAGTCATCTGGACAGATTATATATATATATATATATATNAGTTTTAACTTTAAACATCTTTAAAATTTACAGCATTGAAATTCATAGTTAATTAAATAAAACTTTTGGGTGTTGTTATTTATAAGAAGCTGACATAGAAATCTCATGGAAATTACTTAAGAATAAAAATAACAAAATCAATTGCATTACTGTATAAAGTAAAATAGTTTTTGAATGACAAAGTTTTGAATATATTGAATAATGTAATGATTGTTATTTAATCTGTTGTATTGAAGTTTGGGGAAAAGCATGTAAAACTATTACAAACCCTGTTAATATCTTACAAGGTCCACATTTATGTTAAACGAACTGCCCCTCATAAAATTCTGGCTACGCCCATGCATAACCACTGACGATGTTTAGCATCAGACCTTCTACTTCAGGCTAGGGCTGGACGATATGGCCAAATTTTTTATCACGATATAGTTCTTAATTTCGGTCGATAACGATATAATTCGATATCGATATAAACAATATAAAAGCCTAAAAAAAAACTATAAACTATACAAATAAATTAATGTTCTCCTTGTATTTGTATTTAGCCTCAAAAGATGGAAATCACCATCTGAGCTGCTGTATTCAGTTCAGTCTTATAAATAGCACCCTCTCACAGTGGATCAACCAGTTGACTGATAACAGCTGAAACCAGTTGCTCACATGATCAAGGAGGACCATCAGTCTAACGATGGATCGTTAGCACCCTGATGGTTGTTTGCTATTAACAAAGGGCTGAGTGATACTAGCAATAACAGCATTGTAAGAGGAGAGCCCCTTTCATAAGTCAAATCCGCGCAATTGCCGCACAGACCAGTCCGGCTTTAATCCCTCCCCGGGTCATTCATAAAACAAAGTTGAATCCGGCCACGGCCCGGCCTCAATAGAGCATTCACAAAACGATTTGCAACGCGGGATGAAAAGAGGCGTTGTATTAAGAGTTTTTTATTAATGCTTTTCTGACTAAATGTTTATCAGTTTTCAAGTGTAGTGTCTGTTTTCTGTGGCTGGTCTGGTTGTGAGAAAGTGGTCAATATTATATTGCTGGTGTTTTGAGAACAAGGGCCCGTTTCTCTCACAAACAGCTGTGCAGTTTGCACGAAGTGCTGGTTCAGCACTTTAGGTGTTTTCGCCCATCTCTTTCTCAGACTAGCCTGCAATAAACAGACCTTGGGAGGGATCCTCCCACGTTGGGAACATGTTGGTGTCTGAAGTGAGTGCATCACACACATGTCATGCACGTACACACTTCAAGTGTATAAAATGAAAGAGTGATCAGATAAACATTGGAGTCAACCGTGGGTTTTGATCCAAACGCCCGGTGTGCATTGATGACTTATCTCTCGCCGAACAGAGCGGCTCCCCTGTTCAAGTGTCAAAGGTGAGAAAATACTGTAATTTGTTACACGTCAATGTCTAAGCTTGTGTGTATTTTAAGTTTTACTGTGGCGAGATTAAACAGACACTTTTAAATCTTAGCAGGAAACTTGTGTGTGTGTGTGTGTTGAACATGTACATCTGAGGTGATTTGTACAACTGTATGTGTTTTTTCCTTTTTCTGTCACAAGACTTCTTTAATAAATATTCATTATTTTTAATTAAGTCTATGTGTTTGTTTTCTTCCAAACAAGTGGGTGTGTGCCTACCTTTTCACGAATAAAATATGATATCTGAAATATCATAGAACAGGCGTGGTGAAAATCTGCAGCTCAGAGGACGTGGTGCCTGCGTGTTTAAAATGGGACCGCAGAGGTGTCTGTAAACAAACATGGCGAGGCTAGCGAACATCGTTGTGCTTATCCGAATGCTTTTGTTTTTTGTTTTTTTGCTCTCGCATCAGTACAGCAATCCGCTCCAGATAGGCCCCATCCTTCATTGTACCGGTAAGTCCCTTAATAATTTCCTCCTCTGCGCGCAGAGACAGGAGTACACGGGTCTCGGCATCACCCCAATTAGCCATTTCTGTGATGATCAATAAAAAAAGAAAAAGATTTGGTGAAGAATAGCGAGTGATCCGCAAGCGAAATACAAATGTCATGTTCTTGTTTACACATTTAAATAGAGCGTGACTGTGGGCGCCGGGAGAGTACGTCATCATTCCTCCCATTATTCAAATCAGTTTGAAGCCGTAGCACCTCCACACCTTTCACAAGTTGACAGATCCGGGCCTGATACTACCTCTGCTCGCGGATCAGGGGCGCATCAGAGGCGAGTAAAATTTACTTGCCAATCCACCTTTGTGTTTTTTCTGAATGCTCGTTGGAGGACTGAACACGCATCAGGCCCGGATTGAGCCATCTTATGAAAGGGGCTGAGGACAGTTGAACCCGGAGGCCTCCACCCTTGTTTAAAGATGGACGGTTTCTTTTCACAAAGATGGCCTCCTTTACTCCTCTCTCAAACCATTGTTCCTCTCTTTTCAACATTATATTTATTGAATATTTTATAACAAAAGTGAAACAAGTGACAACAATATGTATAACATAAGATTCACGTTAAATAACTTAATCCCCAAAGTAAGCTAATATAAAAAAAATATATATATATATAAAATAATATTAAATTAAAATAAAAAATAAAACAAAACAAAACCTCAGCAATCTACACATTTCTCTTAATGTCCTTTGTATTGTTTCAGAAACTTGGTCAGAGGTGACCATGTTTCCTCAAATTTCGCTCCCTTTCCTCTGACAATATAAGTGAGTCGCTCCAGAGTCATACATGATGCCATTTCCTTCACCCACATGTGGTTTGTCGGTATGTCCATTTTTTTCCAGTGCAGAGATATTAATCTCCTGGCCTGCAGGAGTCCAAAGTCAATCAATTTTAACTGTCTGGAGCTAAAAACACAGTTCTCTGGGTAGATACCTAAAACACACATTCTAGGCTCAGCAGGTACATTCACTCCAATGATCTTTGACAAAGTTTGCGTTATTATGTTCCAATATTGCTGTATTTTTGGACACTCCCATACACAGTGAAAAAGAGTACCCTTTCCAACCAAGCACTTACAGCAGTTATCTGGAATGTTAGGTGCCCAGCGGTTCAGTTTGACTGGAGTTATATAAGTTCTCATCAACCACTTGTATTGGAGGAGTTTCATCCTTGTATTAATTGACTGCTTTTGGGCTTTTAAGCATGCAGTTTCCCAGTCCTCCACCTGTATCTCTTCTTGGATATCAGCTCGCCATGCGTCCAACCTATCTACGGTGGATTCCTTATCATGCCTTAGTAAAGCTGCGTAAAATAAAGAGACATGACCCCTCCTCTCCAAATTTTCTAGTACAATATTTTCTAGGTATGACAGTGGTGGTTTGGATTCAATTAGTTTATGTTTTGACGTAATGAAATGTTTAATTTGTAAATACTTGTAAAAGTGTTTCTTTGGAATGTTATATATTTGACATAACTGCTCAAATGTAAGAATCTTATCATCCTTATAAAGATCTGCCAATTTCTGTACACCTTTGTTTGCCCAGATTTTGAAACCTCCATCCGCTCTTCCTGCTTTAAAGTATCTGTTCCCCCAGATAGGTGAAAAATAAGAAATAGAGGGGGTATCTCCAATATGTTGATTGGTCCTATACCAAACATCAATTGAGTTCTTTAAAAATGGGTTTTTGTCATTTTTATCAATTGCTTTGGGTTTGCAGAGTACAAATACAGGTTTAATCTAAGGTCTGTTGTTAATTGTTCAATTTTTATCCATGCTGGGGGTGTTTCAGTTGAAAAATAGAACATGATTGCGCGTAGCTGGGCGGACCAATAATATAATTTAAGATTAGGGAGTTGTAACCCCCCTCTCTCATATGGCAGGTACAACAGGCGAAGTCTTAATCTAGGTTTTTTATTGTTCCAAATGAATCTATTAAAAATGGAGTTCAAACCGTCAAAAAATTGTTTTGGAAGGGGCAAAGGAATTGACTGAAAAAGATACAAAAATTTTGGTAATATACTCATTTTGATCATGTTTATTCGGCCAATCATTGATATAGGCATTATCATCCATTTATTTAGTAAATCATTTACTTCACTGACCAGAGGGTCATAGTTTGATGATACAATGGTTTTAATAGCCTATATGCCACGGGTAGTGGTGACGTACTTCCGTTAAAATGTGACCCGTAGGCTTCACTTCCGGTTCTGGTCGACAGCAGTTGTTTTTAGCGGTAGCTTCTAGAACTAGACCATGTAAAAGACACAAAAGATAAATTATCTGCGAGCTACTGGTACAACAAGAGAGATTTGTTGTGTGCCGTTGTGTCCAGTGAATAGCAGGTACAATAGAGCGCTTAGTTTTTTATATTTTAATGCCAGAGTTCGTGGCTAACCGAGTTAGCCTTAAAGCTAACACTCGGTTGTAGCTGGCGTT
This sequence comes from Garcialebias charrua, assembly GCA_038048925.1. NCBI lineage: Eukaryota > Metazoa > Chordata > Actinopteri > Cyprinodontiformes > Rivulidae > Garcialebias > Garcialebias charrua. The sequence goes on from JBBPBX010040693.1 coordinate 9,630, forward strand.
TTAAACCTCAGAATATTCAAGAGCCAGCATCAAACAGTGGTTAAAAATGAGCTGTACCTGCATTGTTCGAGTGTCCCTTCCACTTCCATGACCGGGGCTTTGGCAGAGAAGCAGAGAAGACAGCGAGGAGGAGGAGAACACAGCAGCTGCAGCTCAGTAAGAAACATGAATATGACTCGACTCCACACCCTGCACTTGTAGATTTAATGTTGGAGTCATGATGAGTGATTTAATAAAAGTTTGTAACTACATACTTTTAAAATAATATTCCGATTTTAACATATGTTTTCTAATTTGTAAATATGTTTGTAAACTCTTAGTAACTTCAGGGCTGTTACACCTCTGAAATATTCTCTGCTGTTTCCTTTAATATGAAACCAGAACTGTTTCACTTCAATTAAACTTTTATTTCCTGAGATGTAATTATTTATTTTAAAGCATAACTCTCATAAAGTACGGGCTTCCGTAGTACGGAAGCGTATTGCTGACACCTGGAGAAATTTTTTTTTGGGGGCTTATGTAGTAATAATGTGATACGTATCAAGTAATAACGTGATACGTATCACGTTATTACTTGATACGTATCACGTTATTACTTGATACGTATCACGTTATTACTTGATACGTATCAAGTAATTACTTGATACGTATCACGTTATTACTTGATACGTATCACGTTATTACTTGATACGTATCACGTTATTACTTGATACGTAACACGTTATTACTTGATACGTATCACGTTATTACTTGATACGTATCACGTTATTACTTGATACGTAACACGTTATTACTTGATACGTAACACGTTATTACTTGATACGTAACACGTTATTACTTGATACGTATCACGTTATTACTTGATACGTAACACGTTATTACTTGATACGTAACACGTTATTACTTGATACGTAACACGTTATTACTTGATACGTAACACGTTATTACTTGATACGTAACACGTTATTACTTGATACGTAACACGTTATTACTTGATACGTATCACGTTATTACTTGATACGTAACACGTTATTACTTGATACGTAACACGTTATTACTTGATACGTATCACGTTATTACTTGATACGTATCACGTTATTACTTGATACGTATCACGTTATTACTTGATACGTATCAAGTAATTACTTGATACGTATCACGTTATTACTTGATACGTATCACGTTATTACTTGATACGTAACACGTTATTACTTGATACGTATCACGTTATTACTTGATACGTATCACGTTATTACTTGATACGTATCACGTTATTACTTGATACGTATCACGTTATTACTTGATACGTATCACGTTATTACTTGATACGTATCACGTTATTACTTGATACGTATCACGTTATTACTTGATAAGTATAGAGGTCCATCCACATGGTATCAGCACCATTACCCATAATGCAAGTTCGCCCATACGCTTGTTTTTGCCTGCATGCTAACAATGGCTAATTTGCAGAACTTGATCAAGTTTTACTTCATGCTTGGTCTAAAACATGGAGAGATACTGATGATGCTTCACACTGTGGATGACATCATCATTTGTATGCGCACTCTGAGAAGAATCCTGAGCAGAATGGGACTGTACAGAAGGAAAAACCAGTCGGACCCTCTACATGTGGCTGCGTTCCTCATTGACCAGCTGGAGAGCTCTGGTAATCATCACGGATATAAGTTTCACCACCTTAAATGTATTCAGAGTGGATACGTTGTGACTCAAAATACAGTGAGACACCTGCTGACATTTCTGGACCCCAGTGGTGTGGAGCAAAGGAGAAGGAGGCGGCTGAAGCGACGCGTGTATGTAAACCCTGGACCTAATTTCATGTGGCACGTTGACTCCTATGATAAACTGAAGCCGTATGGTATTTAATAATAATAATAATAATAATGAATTCCATTTATAATGCACTTTTCATTAATAAAAATCTCAAAGTGCTAATTTGTATTAACGGAGCCATCGATGGCTTTTCAAGACAAATGATATGGCTTCATGCTTTCTCAACAAGCAGTGATCCTAAAGTCATCGCAGGATATTTCATAACTGAAGTTGAAAAGAGGAAGGGGACACCTGCCCGAATCCGCGCTGATTTTGGCACAGAAAATGTCACGATGGCAGAAATGCAGAAGTTCTTAAGATGGAGTTCTGATCCTGATGCAAAATCTTTAAAATATGTAAATGGAAAAAATGCTGGCAAATTTCTTAGTTTCTTGTCTGATTTCAATTTCCTGATATAGTTTATATACTGTATATATATTTTTGTATTATTTATCTTTATCGGTTTTATTTACACTTTGTCATGAATCACCTTTTGTAACTGATTGTAAGAATTTGTTCTTTTTTGTTTTGTATTATTTGTTAAATAAAGTTAAAAAAATAAAATAAAAATCGCTTCTACCCTCAGGAATAATGTGGATAAGCAATACGGTTGTGTAATTGACCTATTTAGCATTATCATCACCATTTTGATGTGTCATCTATGTTCTATTTGAATGAAATATTGGCATTTCACATCTCCATATCATTGCATTAATTTTTTAATCACACTTTGTTTAATGTCTCATTTTATTTGGAATCCCGTTTATACACATATGTATATTTACAGTAGATGTATATTTATGTGTTTGTGTGTGTATATATATGTAAATATATATATGATATGTAAAATATAGTATTTTAATCTGCATTAGCACAACTTGTTACTCTTCTAAATTGGTAACTTTCTCATACAATATGTGCACCTGACATCCACTGAATATTAAGTATTAACAGAAATTTAAACTTCTACAGGAGCTGCTACAACTTTTTTACCTGTGGAACACTCACACCATCCGCCACCAAGGGTAATCATCGATGTGAATAATCACGATGTGGTTGCAGATCTGATCATGTTGCTGTGTTTGTGCTCAACTGCTCACAGGCCACATAAGGTGCAAAACTACAAGTCAAAAATAACAATGCACACAACAGGTTAAACATTTCTTAATTTTTTTTTAAATTTTAAACACTTCACACACACACATTTTAAAGTTTGCTTTGAACTTTATTTTCCTTCAAATTTTCAAAACGGAGACATAAAACATCATCCTATAGAAAACTAATGTACTCTTTGACACAACATGGCCATATAAAAAAGGAACAAAAAGATTTAGAAAACACAAATTAAGCTTATGCTTAACTGTCCATCTGTTAGGCACTTTTAGGATTTAGTGTAAACCTTACACACAATTTGAAGTTTGCATTGAACTTTTTTTTCTTCTTCAACAACAGAGCCAAAAAACATGACCGTCAAGTATAAACCTTTAAAAAAAAATACTGCACTCTAGAAACATGTCTATATAAAAAAAGTGTACAAAAAGTTTGTTCCAACAAAAATAAAGCTTACGGTATGTTTCACTTTCCATCAGTTAGGCACTTTCAGTATTTATGTATGGGCGAACTTGCATTATGGGTAATGGTGCTGATACCATGTGGATGGACATCTATACTTATCAAGTAATTATGTGATACGTATCAAGTAATAACGTGATACGTATCAAGTAATAACGTGATACGTATCAAGTAATAACGTGATAATATCAAGTAATAACGTGATACGTATCAAGTAATAACGTGATACGTATCAAGTAATTACTTGATACGTATCAAGTAATAACGTGATACGTATCAAGTAATAACGTGATACGTATCAAGTAATAACGTGATACGTATCAAGTAATAACGTGATACGTATCAAGTAATAACGTGATACGTATCAAGTAATAACGTGATACGTATCAAGTAATAACGTGATACGTATCAAGTAATAACGTGATACGTATCAAGTAATAACGTGATACGTATCAAGTAATAACGTGATACGTATCAAGTAATAACGTGATACGTATCAAGTAATAACGTGATACGTATCAAGTAATAACGTGATACGTATCAAGTAATAACGTGATACGTATCAAGTAATAACGTGTTACGTATCAAGTAATAACGTGATACGTATCAAGTAATAACGTGTTACGTATCAAGTAATAACGTGTTACGTATCAAGTAATAACGTGTTACGTATCAAGTAATAACGTGTTACGTATCAAGTAATAACGTGTTACGTATCAAGTAATAACGTGTTACGTATCAAGTAATAACGTGTTACGTATCAAGTAATAACGTGTTACGTATCAAGTAATAACGTGATACGTATCAAGTAATAACGTGATACGTATCAAGTAATAACGTGTTACGTATCAAGTAATAACGTGATACGTATCAAGTAATAACGTGATACGTATCAAGTAATTACTTGATACGTATCAAGTAATAACGTGATACGTATCAAGTAATAACGTGATACGTATCAAGTAATAACGTGATACGTATCACGTTATTACTTGATACGTATCACATTATTACTACATAAGCCCCCAAAAAAAATTTTCTCCAGGTGTCAGCAATACGCTTCCGTACATAAAGAGTTCTCCGTTTGGTTTTTTACTTGTAGGTAAATATGAACACTTGGTGGTTTTTTTTCCAGCTTTGCATCATCTGACCTCCTGATGTGTTCCTGCTGGTCCATGACTGCTCTGCTCTGCCATTCATGGTCGGTGTTCACCAAGAACTGAGAGGAACTCCCCATCAAGTTCAACTTGTGTTTATTTGTCTTATACAGGTTAACACAGAGTTAACAGTACAATGAAGTGCTCAGGATGAGAAGAGCAGATTTGACTTGCTAAAAATCAAAGAACAAACTACTGTACGTATACTAAAAGCATGCACAGTGAAAAAGTAATTATAATATTCACAAAGTCCTGAAGAGAGACGGATATAACAATGCAGCAGGATGAATTTGAATTAACTACTGCAAGTATTTCAAGCTAGTAATATAAGCTAACATGCACATAAAGTTTTAAATATATATATATATATATATATATATATATATATATATATAAATATATACACATACAGTATATATAATAATATATATTATATGTTATATATATATATATATATATATATAAAAACTTTATGTGCATATATATGTATGCACATAATCAACATTACACAGGTTGTGTGACAAGTTATTGCACAAGTACTGTAGTGACATTGAGATTTAATTATTAGTTATTACCAGTTGTTCAGTGTTATTTATTGATTATTTAACCACACCACCCCGTCAACTCATACCCTGCAGCCCGTTGAGTTCTTCCTGTTCTTAAATGACCTTGACCTTGGATCAAAGCAACGGGACCTTGCTGACCCGTACGGTGTCCATCAGTCCACGGTCAGACGGATTTTCACAGCAACTTTGTATTGACAGTACTCGGCTCTACCTGAAGAGCAGATATGCAGAAATCTACCTGCAGACTTCAAGGACTACCCTGACACTACAGTCACACTACTTACTACTTGTAAGAAAATAAAATGTTCAAAACATTCTGACTTTTGTCTTCATTGATGTGTTATCACCCAAAAAAAATGTGTACTGTATTTTGGTTTAAGACAGGCTTAGAGTCGTTTTAGCCATTTTATTAAAAAGAAATTTGATGATAATGTTACATTACTGTACAAAACGTATGAGTCAAGCTAAATGAGGCACAATATTTAAACACTGTTTAAATTATATTATTATTATTACATCTTCTGACTAACTCCCAGCTTCCTCGACTGCTTTTGGAGATTTAAAAACATGTAATCAGTCAGATTACAGTGCCTCAGTGGAACAACTTGTTTGTTGTTGTTTGGATCCAATCTCAGCTCCTCACTGCTTCCCTCATGTTTGAGCTGTAGTGGTGGTGTCTTCCCACGTCTCACAAACATCTAGGATGGACCAGGGGTTCCCTCATCATCACCAACACCTGCCGTGTCCTGTGCAGTGAAAGAAAACATCTCTTATTAAGACCTGCTACAAACAGTGATTTAACAGGTTTGACTTCAGCTCAACTTTTGTAAACAAACTTGAATTAAAATAACTTTTGTTTCTAAATCTGCTCTAAATCTCCTGCCTCCTTGTTTGAAACTGAACTGTCAGGTGGCTTTGACTCAAACAGTGGGGCTTCTGGTTCTCTTCCTCATGGACTGTGAACACTCAGCCATAACTGTCACTTCTCCTGCCTCCTTGTTTGAAACTAACATTTGTGTTAATAAGAAAACATTGTACAGACAAAACACGTTTACTCAACAGATTAGCAAGGCTAACTATGTTAGCTGTGTTAGCCTACGAGGTAGTTTGGTGAACTGAAAACAAATACCGACTTACCTTCATATTTATTTATGTAGTTGGACACAAAGCTTAAATCCTTTATCCTTCTTAATGTGGGCGCTTTAGAGAAGGTCTGAATTATTCTGTAGACATTATTAACAGTGACTGTCGGCAAGTCCTGCAGAGATCTCGTGAAGAACGCCATCGCTAACACCGTGTTGACTGCAAACCGGAAGTGCGTCTTACGGGTGAAGAATGCGGAAGTGATGGAACGGAAGTCCGTGGCATATAGCCTATTCCCGGGGTGATTCTAACACCAAGTTACACAAATCCCTCCCTTGCATTGAAAAATGGGGTTTGTATAACCAGGCTCAATCTTTCATCCCTATTTAAAAATAAAATAGAGGATTTTGAATCATTTATTTTATAGCCAGAGAACTGACCAAACAACTCTATTTGTTGTATTAAAGTGGGGATACTAATGGATAACCTAGTCAAAAAAACTATCAGATCATCAGCATACAATGCCAATCTATGCTCTTGGTCTCCCAACCGGATACCAAACAGGTCAGTTCGTGTTCTTATCATCATTGCCAAGGGTTCTATGGCTAGAACAAATAACATTGGAGATAACGGGCAACCCTGGCGAGTGGAACGTTCTAATGTGAAAGGTTTAGAAGCTAAGTTGTTTGTCCAAACACTGGCCTCGGGAATTGTATACAAAAGTTTCACCCATTTGAGAAAGTTGCAGCCAAATCCATATCTCGGAAGAACATTAAATAAATATGACCATTCAATTCTATCAAAGGCCTGACATGCATCAAGTGATAATAACGCTGTATCTTTCGTATCAGATTTCTCATGAATTATGTTCAGGACTGTTCTTATGTTGTGAAACCCTTGACGTTTTGGTACAAATCCGTTTTGATCATTATGAACTAAATGTGAGATATAGGGGTCTAATCTTTTTGCTAAAGCTTTACATAATATTTTAGTGTCCACTCCCATCAGGCTAATTGGTCTAAATGAAGAACACTCCTCAGGGGGTTTATTTGGTTTTAATATCAGTATGATCATTGCTTGTCTCAAAGTGGGTGGGAGAACTTCATTCCTAAATGCCTCTTCATACATGTTAAAAAGTGGAACTATAAATTTATCTTTGAAAGTTTTGTAGAATTCAATGGGGAAGCCGTCTGGCCCAGGGGCTTTACCACTATAATACTTTGCATGGCCTGTGAATTTTCTTCAACCGTTAAATCTAAATCCAGTTCCTTTTTTGTCTCTTCTGTGAGAGTCTGAAACTGAAGCTGGTCTAAGAATATATCCTGTTCTGTCAAGGCATGGGCACACTCTGATTTATATAATTTTACATAGAATTGCCTGAAGGTATCGTTAATTTCAGACATGTCTACTGTTACCCTGACAGAAGGGGTCTTTATACTATTAATTGCTCTTTCACTTTGTATTTTCTTAATTCTCCATGCCAGTAGTTTCCCAGCTTTCTCTCCTTGGTCATAATAGGATTGTTTTAACCACATTAAACTTTTTGCTGCTGCTTCATAAGATAATGTATTATATTCAGTTCTCAAACATAACAGTTCATTCTGTTTTATTTGGTCATCATTAGTGTTTAATTCTAGTTCTAAATATTTGATTTGTTTATCCAAGAATTCCATTCGTTTCTTTTGTTGTTTATTTTTTGTGCTTGTATAACTAAGAATTTCACCTCGAATATATGCTTTGAACCCTTCCCACCTCACTGAGGCGCAAGTCTGGTCCGTATTTAATTCAAAATAAGTATCTATCTTCTCTCCTATCAGTTTAACAAAGTCTTGATCTTGTAGCCATCTTGCTTGGAACCGCCAGTGAGGTGGGCTATGGGCAAAATTTACTATATGAATACACAATGAGATAGCTGCATGATCACTGATCACTATGCTGTCATACTGACATTGTTTAATCCTTGATAAAAGTTCTCTTGAAATAAGAAAGTAATCTATACGTGAACGGGATTTATGTATACCCGAGTAACAAGAGTATTCTATTTTATCAGGGTTTTGTTCTCTCCACACTTCCACCAAATTGATATCCAATATATATTGACTTATTAACTTTCTAGTTTGAGCTTTATAAACATCTGAGCCAGTTGATCGGTCTATATTTGGATTTAACGTACAATTAAAGTCTCCTCCAATCACGTAAAATCCTTGAAGAATAGATATAGTAAGAAACAGATCCTCAAAAAATTTAGGTTTATTTTCATTTGGGCCATATACACTCACCAAATTTAAAGTAATTGAGGAAATGTTACACTGAACAATTATATATCTACCAGCTGAATCTTTTATTGTTTGTAAGGTCTGGAATGGAATACATTTGTGAATCAAAATAATTACGCCTCTTGCATAATTATTATATGATGCATGTATCACCTGGCCCGGCCATCTATTCTTTACAGCTTTTATCTCACAATTTGTTAAATGTGTTTCTTGAAGAAAGATTATCTTCGATTTAAGCTGTTTAATCCTATTCATAACCTGTTTCAGTTTAGTTCGTTTCCTAAGTCCCCTCACATTCCAGCTTGTAACTTTTATGTAAGAGCTATTATCCATACTTTGCTTTTAATAAGACAATGCATAAAGCTGAGTTAACATAAAGTGCACAAAAAATGTGAGTAAAATAAAATAAGCGACTAAATAAAAACAGAAAACCCTGAAAATGGTACATTACACTTAAATCCCCCCCCCTACTCAGAATAATAAATTGGGTCTTAGCTAATCCACTAATAAGAGGAGTAGCTGAGCTATGAAACCCACTTCGAAGGCAGTAGTGGTGTCTGTGAACCATACACCATACCATAATAAAACACAAATATAACAAACCCATAAGTAGCCATAAGTTCCCTCTTCCAAGATGTGCTTAATCAAAAGTATTTCGTATTAATGTAACACATCCAGCCGGCAGGTACACATTTGTAACAGCATTATACGAACATGTGAAAATATCCTGCCTAACAAGGGAAATAAATTAAAAAAAAAGAATCACTTCGTAGTTGCCTATGATTTATGCATATGTCAAATAATAGTATATAGTAATTAAGATAATATACCAGCTAAGGTATAGAAATACAGCTAACAATCATAAGCAGATAATTGTTTGGTTCAGAAATTGAACCGCTCACCAGTAGTCAGTCCTGTCCAGCGTCCTGTCCAGCATGTGTGCAGAGGAAGTCTCGGGCCTCCTTAGGCGAAGAAAACAGCTTTATCTTCCCCTTGTGCAGTACCCTCAATTTACATGGATTATACTGAAACCCTCTGAACATTCCTTTTTCAGCCATAACTTTCCTGATGTCGTCGAACTCGGCTCGTTGTCGGATAGTTTCCCCTGAAAGATCCTGATTAAAAAAAGTTTATTTCCATCGTGTTCAATGTTACGTTGCTTTGTCGAGCGGAAAACAAATTCCCAGGGGGACAGTTGAACCCGGAGGCCTCCACCTCTGTTTAATGATGGACGGTTTCTCTTCACAAAGATGGCCTCCTTTAATCCTCTCTCAAACCATCGTTCCTCTCTATCAAGGATGTGAACATCTTCATCCCTGAAAGAGTGACCGCTGGCGTGGAGATGAGTGTAGACTGCAGAGTCCTGACCTGATGATGTTGATCTTCTGTGCTGGGCCATCCTTTTGGCCAGTGGCTGTTTAGTTTCCCCGATATAAGACTGATCACAGCCCTCCTGACACTGAACAGCATACACAATATCTGTTTGTGCCGGGGGACTGTGATAAGTCTTATATTGGGGAAACTAAACAGCAACTTGAGAGAGGAGTAAAGGAGGCCATCTTTGTGAAAAGAAACCTTCCATCATTAAACAGAGATGGAGGCCTCTGGGTTCAACTGTCCCCCTCTTACAATCAGGGGTGGCCGGCCAATAGGGAGCGCTCGGGCGCCGCCCCTCTGGAACTTCTGGACCATTTTAAATTGAAGACTTAAATTTTTTTTATAAAAATGAAATAATAAAATAAAAATATTTCCAAATATATGCATACAGTATATGTTTTTAGTTGTGTAGGATAAATAGTTTATGAGTAATGATGAGTTATATTGTTTGTTTCAAAAAAAGTTTTCTGATTGGTGACATATTTCCTGTTTGGGGCGCTCTTATCTGATCCATTGACTCTAATTATAACTGGCGCATGCATAGTGATGCCGCCACATTACAAAACAATGAGATAAAGCTAGGCGCAGTTTTCACCGCCCTGAAGACGTCTAACGTGAGCTCTGCCTACCGATCGCGTGTTTCCGGCGTTTATTTATTTATATATTAAAAAAAATTTGTCTGGAAAATTTGCCGTGTGTCAGTGACTCAAGCAGGCTTGCTCAGGTAAGTTTTGAAAGCCCTTTATCTAATGTCTATTTGCATTTCTGGCTGATATGCCTCTCAATTTTATTGTTGTTTGTGAAAAAAGCCTTCTGTTAATCTAAACGTGGCAACAGGTTAGTTTGTTAGCTAACATTGTTTAGCTAACATAGCTAAACACTGTTTAGGTGAAGATATAGAACAAATGTTGGAATTGATAAAGACAGAATTTATCAAAATACAAACTTGGTTTAAAATCAATAAATTATCATTAAATCTAGAAAAAACTAATTACCTGTACATGATATTCAGTAATAAAAAGAAAACTGTTGATGTTCCACTCAAAATTGAGGGTGTTGAGATTTGTAGAGTGAGTGAGGTGAAGTTTTTGGGTGTTATCATTGATGACAAACTGACATGGAAACAACACATAAATTCTGTAAGAATAAAAATAGCTAAATCGATTGCAGTACTATACAAGGTCAGAGACCTATTGAATGATAAAGCTCTGTATTTGTTGTATAACACAATCATTGTTCCACACTTAATCTATTGTATTGATGTTTGGGGGAAAGCGTGTAAAACAATCACAAAGCCTATTTTTGTATTACAGAAAAGAGCTGTAAGAATTATCACTAGAAAACATTACTGTCATCCATCCAGTACATTATTTTATCAACTGAAATTATTGAAGTTCCATGATTTGGTTGATTATAATATTTTATCAATTATGTATAGGGCTCAGAATAACGAATTACCTTTAAATGTCCAAATGAATTTTGTTAAAAGACAAAGTTGTTATAATCTTAAGGGGACAGAGATGTTTGTAAAACCACAATTCAGAACTAGTTTGAAGGGACGTTCTACCTCAATCCAGGGAATTAGATTATGGAATGGCTTGGAGAATGTAGTTAAAAATGCCAAGTCACTGTTTACATTTAAGAAAATGATCAAAAGGAATTTGTTGAAAAAATATATATGAATTAGCGTAATGTGTATTGTATCAATTATTAGTTATGTATTAGTATTAGAAAATTAGAAAGAGTTAGTCATTTTGTACTGCTGGTGAAAGATTATTATTGTTTAATCTGATTGTTTGAAAAAAGGGGCAGATATCCATCCATCCATCCATTTTCTTCCGCTTATCCGGGGTCGGGTCGCGGGGGTAGCAGCCTAAGTAGGGAGGCCCAGACTTCCCTCTCCCCAGCCACTTGGAGCAGCTCCTCCGGGGGAATCCCAAGGCGTTCCCAGGCCAGCCGAGAAACATAGTCCCTCCAGCGTGTCCTGGGTCTTCCTCTGGGTCTCCTCCCGGTGGGACATGCCCGGAACACCTCACCAGGGAGGCGTCCAGGAGGCATCCTAACCAGATGCCCGAGCCACCTCAACTGGCTCCTCTCGATGTGGAGAAGCAGCGGCTCTACTCCGAGTCCCTCCCGGATGACTGAGCTTCTCACCCTATCTCTAAGGGAGAGTCCAGCCACCCTGCGGAGAAAACTCATTTCAGCCGCTTGTATCCGAGATCTTGTTCTTTCGGTCATAACCCAAAGCTCATGACCATAGATGAGGGTGGGAACGTAGATCGATCGGTAAATTGAGAGCTTTGCCTTTTGACTCAGCTCTCTCTTCACCACGACAGACCGGTACAGCGCCCGCTTCACTGCGGACGCTGCACCTATCCGCCTATCGATCTCACGCTCCAGTTTTCCCTCATTCGTGAACTCGGGATCTTGTTCACGAATGAGGGGGCAGATATAATAAGATTTATTCTTCTTTCTGCTACCTTTCATTTTTTTTACATTGTGTACGTATCATTAATGGGATTGTCTTGTATTGTGTTTCTTTTGTAAAAAAATGAACAAATTTAATAAACATAAACATAAACATGCTAATGCCTTTTTCTAATGCTGATATTATATTACCATTCCTGACTGATATCCTCTCCACTTTTAGGTGGCTCTGAGTCTGTTTGTGATAAAAGTCTTCAGCTCAGCTGACTGTTTCTAAAAGTGGCAACTGGTGAGTGAGTTTAATTTGTTCTTTGTTTGTTTGTGGAGTTAGCATGCCAGTGCAGGTTATTGTACAGTATTGGACTCTGATGGCTACATTTATTTTAATTTGCTTATTAAAAATGATCAGACATGAATAATTTTATATACTAAATGTCACTTGTGGTGTTTTACTATTTAACACTGTATTGATCTGGAGAATGAAAACAAAGCCTCTTGCAAGTTACTAGCTCTTATTAACATTGAAACATTTAAGGTACATTTATATGGTGAAATGCTATATATGCTAAGGTGCATTAGGAGTCAGGACCTTTAATATTAGGAATATTTAAGAGAACCGGTACTAAAAAAAAAAGAGATTGATTCTATTTATTTGCTCTCCACTGCACACCTGTAGAAGGAGGTGAGGTCTGAACTTCTCAGACCAGCTCGTCTCAGCCGTCTGAGGAAGTAGAGTCTCTGATTAATTTTCTTGATCAGGCTGGTGGTGTTGTTGCTCCAGCTGAGGTTATCATTCATGTGTACACCTAAGTACAGTACTTGTAGCTGGAGACCACTTCCACTGCAGAACCTCTTATGTTCAGTGGGGTGTGTGTGTGTTTGTTCCTTCTGAAGTCCACAATCATCTCCTTTATCTTCTTCACATTGATGTGAAGGTTATTCTCTTTGCACCAGCTCTCCAGGTGTTCCACCTCCTGCATGTAGCTGGACTCATCATTGTTTGTGATGCATCCCACCACAGTTGTATAATCTGCAAACTTTACAATATGACAGCCTGGATGGGTGGCTGCACAATCATATGTGAACAGAGTGAACAGGAGAGGGCTCAACATACATCCTTGAGAGCCAGTGCTGAGGGTTATGGTGGAGGAGGAGAAGTTGTGGATCCTCCAGTGATGGTATAGTTACATTGAAAAAGTAACTTAGTTAAGTTACTGATTAGTCCTTGGGAAAAGTAACTTAGTTAAGTTACTGATTACTTGATTTGGAAAGTAACTAAGTTAGATTACTAAGTTACTTTATTAGTTACTTTCAGCAGCTGCTGACAAGAACTCTGTCACAATACATAAAAATTTTAAATGTAAAATAATTACTAATAAAAAATATTCAAAAAACACAATGGTCTTTCTTGACTTCATTAAACATAAATACTTGTTTTTATAAAACATAAAATTGTCTGAGTTCATTAAACATAAATACTTTTGATAAAAAAATATAAGGTAGTATTTCTTGATTTCAATATCATAAATGAAGGTTGAATGAATAAAGAAATACTTGCTTTATATAAAAAAGTGTCTTTCTTTACTTCACTAAACAAATAATATTTTTACAACAAAGACTTATAAAATGTTTATTTTGAAAATGTGTCAAGTGAACAATACGTTTGTATAGGCCAGCTGTCACTCTTTCAGGGATGAAGATGTTCACATCCTTGATAGAGAGGAACAATGGTTTGAGAGAGGAGTAAAGGAGGCCATCTTTGTGAAAAGAAACCATCCATCATTAAACAGAGGTGGAGGCCTCCGGGTTCAACTGTCTACCTCTTACAATGCTGTTATTGCTAGTGTCACTCAGCCCTCTGTGAATAGCAAACAATCAGGGTGCTAATGATCCATTGTTAGGCTGATGGTCCTCCTTGATCATGTGAGCAGCTGGTTTTGGCTGTCATCAACAAACTGGTTGATCCACTGTGAGAGGGTGCTATTTATAAGACTGAGTTGAATACAGCTCCTCAGACTGAGAAGTCTTTCTGATGAAATATGAAACGTTTCTACAATTTTTTTGTTGTTGTTTGTTTTGTTTATTGAATGTCCAGAGGACCAGACTTAGCTTTTTTAGATTTTTCTACCTGGATTATTGAGCAGCATCAGGGTCTTCACATATTTCTTAGCTGCAGGTGGATGTCCTTAGTTTTTTCATAAAGTGCTGAAGTGTTGACGCTCAGTAAAGCCTGCACATCAGACGATGCAGAGATTTAAAAACTCCTACAGTTTGTGTTATTGATCTGGACTGATTACCTGATAAAAGTTGCAGCTGCTGTTAGCGCCTTTAGCGGTGTTCACGTTCGGATGATGTCGTTAAATCCGTTCAAGTAGACTGCAGATCCAGTCTTGTGAAACAAAGTCCATGCACAGCTTTGAATTTGCGCTCCTCTTTTAACAAGAAAGCTGAAACTCAGGTCGCATAGAGCAGACGTCACGTCACAGTCTTTTTTTTAATCACTCGTCCTCAGCTCAGCTCCAGGACGCGCTGCTGGTGTCAGGTTTCACACTCACAGCAGGTGACGGAATGTCCGCATAGACTCGTCTTTTTTTTTTTAAATCACTCCCCGAGACGCATTGAGGAAATAAAATAAATACAGTACTACAGAAAATGACAAAAAGTAACGCACAATAATTTGATGAAAGTAACTTTAATCTGATTACTGGATTTTTAAATAGCAACGCGTTAGATTACTCGTTAATGAAAAAAGTGGTCCGACAAGAGTAACGCGTTAAGGGCGAGGCAAAGCTCCGCGCTGGAGCGAGCGCCGCGCCACGCGCGTGTGCTACGCGTGGGGGGTTCACAGCAGAGCACAGCGTGAAGCAGCGTGTGGCTCCAACGTTTTCGCTCCAAATACTTGATGTCATTTGAGCAGAAGCAGGGCGGAGCGTTTAGCTACGGGGAAAAATTGAGGTCGCTGATTGGTCATTTGCTGACAGCCTACTGATTTGATTGACAGGTCGGGTCTGAGAAGAAAAGGCAGAGGGCTATGCAGCTTTGTTCTGTGTTTATATGTTAATAAAAAAGTCCTAAAAATTAAAATTAAAACAGGGAGCGCTGGTCCTTCAACCCACACAGCAGACAAGCACACAAGGAAATGTTTAGAACCTGCGCATTGAAGGAATCAGTTTGGGTGTTCAAATGAACCAGGCGTCAGAGGAAAATAGAATTTATTGAAAAGACACAGGTTAACAGATTAAGCAGACATTATGGCATTAATCAAGATCTGTGTGCACACGGACCAGGAGATTCATGAAAATAGACCTGTCACGCTCGAAGCCGTCTCCAGAATGCCACATCACTTTGCCTTGGTATGTGATACCATAAAATGTTTTGGGCTTCTTCAGTTGTCTCATTGGCCAGCCTCCTGATAAGGATGGTTGCCTGAGCAACTGAGATTTATAGCAGGCCCAAGGTCTCTCCTGGTGACCTGCTTTAGATTTGTGTGTGTGTGTGTGTGCCTCTTTGTTTAAGTTTAAGAAGACTTTAGATTCAAACGAGTCTAATTTGTTAGGTTTACATTTATATTTATCCTGTGAACATTCTGTGTCATGCACTGTTTATTTCTGATGTGTGTGCTATAATATAAATGTACCTGTTCTTAGATCTGCCAATTTATGTCCCTGGGTGCCCTTCCCCCAGGAATAAGATGCAGAGTTTGGCCTCAAAGAGCTGTTTCATGACTCCAGGTCTGCTTCCAGCACATCTGACTGTGTTCTAACTGATCCGGTGAGATTAATCCGTGCACACGTTTCACTATGTTGTCTAAACACCTAAACATGATTGTATAAAACCTTTGTGATTACATGAAACACAGTTGTGAATGAGAACACTTGTAGGTTTAACACTAGGAATACCAGAATATTCAGATGAGTACTACACTTACCACAGTCTGTCAAATTACAGATTGAGGGATTTGCATTCAATTAGGTTTGTGTGACCCCCTGGGGCTGAAGTCTTTTGTGTGCTCAAAACATCCCCCAGTAGCATAAACAAAACATCTCCCCCATATTCCAACAACAACATTCCTTCTGCAGGTTTAAAGTGCAGCTTTTTACAACACAGACCAAACTTTTGGAGATGTTGATGACTCTTTGCAAATGTCAACGCTAGAAACTTCAGTTTATTTTATAGATACTGTATACGTTTTATACTTTTTATACTACTATGCAAAAACTCAGGACAGTATTACACTTTTATTATTTCATTTTATGCTTATGTTCATTGGGTGTTTGGTGTTTTAGGGGTGTTTGGTGTTTCAGTGTTGGTGTAAATTTTCATACTTTTATACTATTATGAAAAAACTCAGGACAGTGTTACACTTTTACTATTTTACTATTTTATGCTTATGTTTATTAAATGTTTTAGTGTTTAGTGTTTAGATGGTTACTGTTGCACCGAGGGACTGAGAGAAACGCAATTTCGGTCCTGTGTATGTCCTGTACATATTGCAGTTCTGACAATAAAGTTGACTTTGACTGCCTCTAAGCGAGCAGGTCCCCGGTTCAAATCCTGGTCCGGGGGCCTTTCTGGGTGGAGTTTGCATGTTCTCTCCGTGCATGCGTGGGTTTTCTCCGGGTGCTCCGGTTTCCTCCCACAGTCCAAAAACATGCATGTTAGGCTGATTGTTAACTCTAAATTGACCCTAGGTGTGAGTGAGACAGGTCCCTCTTGTAAATGAGTCCCCGTGGCTCAACGAGTCCAGCCTGTATAAATAAAGGTTGAATGAATGAATGAACAAACTGATATGGAGAGAACACAAATTCTGTAAGAATAAAAATACTAAATATCACCTATTCCACGGTCAAGGCGGGATTGCATTGGTCACTTTTATCTGAAGGCGGCGGGATTGTACAGGTGGTCCCCGACTTACGAGGACATCGACTTACAGGCCTTCGGCCTGGAAACCCTGCTATGGACCGTGTCGGTTCATAAGTTTCTCCGCGGAGACACATGCGCTTTATGTGAACGGCGGTTTTGTCAGGAAGGCATCTTTGTCCTTCCTGGACGAAGGACAAATGGTAAATGGAGCTTATTTATATAGCGCTTTCCAGCCCCCTATGAGGGGCCCCAAAGCGCTTTACAATACCAACCATCCAACCATTCATACACACATTCATACACCGGTAGCGGCAGACTGCCATGCAAGGCGCCATCCAGTCCTACCGGGAGAAACTCGGGGTTAAGTGTCTTGCCCAGGGACACAACGACACATGGTGTGGGGAAACGGGATTCGAACCTCCAACCTTCCGATCGGTGGACGAGTGCCATTACCACTATGCCACGGCTGCCTATCTGCCTATCTGCAAGCTACATGCTGAGTGAAATAAAATTGAATAAAGTTGTTTCACTCCAGTTTTCATGTAAACATTCATACTTTTGAGTGTGGAAAAATGATTGTGTTATACAACAAATACAGAGCTTTATCATTCAATGGGTCTCTGACTTTGTACAGTACTGTAATAGATTTAGTATTTTTATTCTTACAGAATTTGTGTTCTCTCCATATCAGTTTGTTCATTCATTCATTCAACCTTTATTTATACAGGCTGGACTCGTTGAGCCACGGGGACTCATTTACAAGAGGGACCTGTCTCACTCACACCTAGGGTCAATTTAGAGTTAACAATCAGCCTAACATGCATGTTTTTGGACTGTGGGAGGAAACCGGAGCACCCGGAGAAAACCCACGCATGCACGGAGAGAACATGCAAACTCCACCCAGAAAGGCCCCCGGACCAGGATTTGAACCGGGGACCTGCTCGCTTAGAGGCAGTCAAAGTCAACTTTATTGTCAGAACTGCAATATGTACAGGACATACACAGGACCGAAATTGCGTTTCTCTCAGTCCCTCGGTGCAACAGTAACCATCTAAACACTAAACACTAAAACATTTAATAAACATAAGCATAAAATAGTAAAAAAGTGTAACACTGTCCTGAGTTTTTTCATAATAGTATAAAAGTATGAAAATTTACACCAACACTGAAACACCAAACACCCCTAAAACACCAAACACCCAATGAACATAAGCATAAAATGAAATAATAAAAGTGTAATACTGTCCTGAGTTTTTGCATAGTAGTATAAAAAGTATAAAACGTATACAGTATCTATAAAATAAACTGAAGTTTCTAGCGTTGACATTTGCAAAGAGTCATCAACATCTCCAAAAGTTTGGTCTGTGTTGTAAAAAGCTGCACTTTCAACCTACAGAAGGAATGTTGTTGTTGGAATATGGGGGAGATGTTTTGTTTATGCTACTGGGGGGATGTTTTGAGCACACAAAAGACTTCAGCCCCAGGGGGTCACACACACCTAATGGAATGCAAATTCCTCAATCTGTCATTTTACAGTCTCCCATGGGAGCTATATGTAAAATATGTACAAGTACATGTACATATGTTTGGTATTCCTAGTGTTAATCCTAATAACGTATATAACTGTGTATTATCCTTCAGCATCCACGTTGGACATGAGTTTAGTTCACTCGTGACAAGTTAATTCATTCCTCCTCATCGGAGGAGGAAGTGAATGGTGACCGCTTCAAGCGATCACTTGACTTTTGGCAAAAAAACAAAAGACAAGGCCCGATCAACGATAAGAGGAATTGAATTCATTTGTGTGTCACACAAAACAGTCCGCCACCAGGGCAGTTTATTGTGAGACACAGCGCGCGCGTGAGCGGTCGTAAAATTTGAGCTTGGCGCGTTCGCGCGAGCGTTCAAAGGCTTGTGCAAGCGGAGCTCGCAGAGCGTGACCTCGCATTCGCGCTAGCGCGGAGCTATGCCTCGCCCTTTACTTTGTAACGCGTTACTGACATCACTGATCCTCACTGACTATGGTCTGTCTTTTAAAAGGTCTAATGTCCAGACCTGTACACTCAGGTCCAGACCTGTACACTCAGGTCCAGACCTGTACACTCAGGTCCAGACCTGTACACTCAGGTCCAGACCTGTACACTCAGGTGCAGACCTGTACACTCAGGTGCAGACCTGTACACTCAGGTGCAGACCTGTACACTCAGGTGCAGACCTGTACACTCAGGTACAGACCTGTACACTCAGGTACAGACCTGTACACTCAGGTACAGACCTGTACACTCAGGTACAGACCTGTACACTCAGGTGCAGACCTGTACACTCAGGTGCAGACCTGTACACTCAGGTACAGACCTGTACACTCAGGTACAGACCTGTACACTCAGGTACAGACCTGTACACTCAGGTACAGACCTGTACACTCAGGTACAGACCTGTACACTCAGGTACAGACCTGT
>JBBPBX010040694.1:0-19959 GCA_038048925.1 Garcialebias charrua
TATATATTACATAGTTAACATATACTACACAGGTTGTGTTACAGGTTATGATGTTGAGATTTAATTATGATGGTAAGGTAGATAAATATATAAAAGTATTGTATCATACATTTTACAGCCACAGTGTAGTAGCAATAAAAACATTAGCTGTCACAAGCTAAAATTAGCCATATTAGTTGTCACAGATGTGGCTTGGTGGAAAGTTATTGCCAGTTGTTCAGTGTTATTTATTGAGAGTCCAGAAATCTGACAGCCTGTGGATAATAGTTGTCCTTTAGTCTTATTGTGTGTGATGACAGTTTCCTGTATTGTCTAAAATTCTATGCTGACAGCAAAATAATATTTCATACATAGTCTGATAACGGATGGCTTTTTCACAAACAGAGACTTCTAAAAGTTGAGAGGCATATCAGTCAGAAATAGCAAATAGGCATTAGATACAGGGCTTTCAATGAAAACCTACCTGCAGCCAGCCTCCTTGAGTCACTGCACGGCTCTGTTCCCAGACAACAACAAAAAAGACCGGAAGCACGTGATCGGTAGATACAGCTCACGTTGGACATGCCCGGGGCGCAGAAATCTGCGCCCAGCATCTTCCCATTCTCTTGTAACGTTGTGAAACTGCGCACGCGCCTTTTTTAATGATAGTCTATGGATAAGATTCATGTGCCTCCAGGACCGGAAATATGTCACCAATCAGAAAACGTTTTTTGAAACAAACAATATAACTCATCATTATCTATAAAATATGTATCCTACACAACTAAAAACATATATACATATATTTTGAAATACAAATGTATTTGTATTTTATTATTTCATTTTTATTATAATTTTTTTAAAGTCTTTAATGTAAAATTGGGAATAGCTCCAGAAGTTCCAGTGGGGTGGCGCCCTAGCGCCCCTTTTTGGTAGGCCGCCCCTGCTTATATCTAACCTAACTTTCATCTAAAAAAAATTCTAGAGAAAATACAGTAGTCGCAGGTCAGTTGCGCGAACATCTACAAAGTAATAATCTGATGTTTCAGTCAGGGTTTAGAGCTCACCATAGCACAGAAACTGCACAAGTAAAATTCACTAATGATATTCTCATGGCCTCAGACAATGAACTTTTGTCTACACTGGTCCTGTTGGACCTCAGTGCTGCATTTGATACAGTTGATCACAATATTTTACTACAGAGGCTTCAATATGATATTGGGATTACAGAAACAGCTCTAAAATGGTTTAAATCATATCTATCTGATATATTCCAGTTTTTAAATGTAAATAATACATTGTCTTCATACACCAAAGTTAATCATGGAGTCCCTCAGGGCTCAGTGCTTGGGCCAATACTCGTTTACTGTACATATGCTTCCATTAGGTAAAGATATTAAACAAACATGTATAAATTTTCATTGATATGCTGATGATGCACAATTATATTTGTCCATTAAACAAAATGAATCCAATCAGTTACTTAGACTACAAGCATGTCTTAAAGACATAACAGCCTGGATGACCCTTGATTTTCTCCTTTTGAACACAGACAATACTGAGGTTTTGTTTTTTGGACCTGAGCATTTTAGAAATTATTTTTTCAGTCTTTCGTCCTCCTTAGATGGCATTAATCTGGCCTCTAGTTTTAATGTTAAAAATATTGGTGTTATTTTTGATCAGGACATGTCTTCTATCCCCCCACATTAAAAATGTTCCTATTTCCAGTCTCTTTGACAACACTACTCATTCAGGTTAATGCAGTCTCTTGGCTATTTTACCTTTTATTTATTATTTCCCTTTCCTTTTGGCAGTGATTGGGTAGGGATTATTTTTTTTATTTTATTTATTTTTTATTTTTTTTATTTTTTTTTCCTTTGGTGTGGATTATGGTGTACATGTTGCAGCTCAGATTGACTAGGTTTGATGGTGTCTTCACCAATGGTTATATGCGGATGTTTCATTGTCATCTTTGCTGTTTAATGATGTTGTGTTTTTCTTGTTTGAGGAAAAAAAATGAAAAATTCAATAAAAAGATCTTGAATTTGAAAAATGTTCCTAGAACTGCCTTCTTTCACCTGCGTAATATCGCTAAAATTAGAAACATCTTATCTAAAAATGATGCAGAAAAACTGGTTCATTGTCACGTCTAGACTGGAGTATTGCAATGGTTTGTTATTCGGGTGTCCAAATACTTCTTTAAAATTGATTCAGGTTATTCAAAATGCTGCTGCCAGTGTCTTAACTGGAGTTAGTAGGAGAGATCATATCTCTCCAGTTGTAGCATCTCTCCACTGGCTCCACAAATCAGATGACAACTAGACAGTCAATCATCGATCTATGACCTAGGGCGTCCTGGTGCCAAGAGCACTTTTGGACACCTTTATGTTGGAAAATGGTGTTCGTGATGGACAAACTATGACTAGCACAGAAGTCCAACAACAGAACACCACACGGATTAAGAGCAGAGAGGCTGTTC
The DNA here is from genome assembly GCA_038048925.1 of Garcialebias charrua. Lineage (NCBI taxonomy): Eukaryota > Metazoa > Chordata > Actinopteri > Cyprinodontiformes > Rivulidae > Garcialebias > Garcialebias charrua. The sequence continues at coordinate 2,459 of JBBPBX010040694.1, forward strand.
CTCCCAAATACGCCCCTCCACGTCACACTGTCATTACGCACATGGCATTGAAGTCCCCCAGCAGAATAAAGGAGTCCCCAGCTGGTACACCTTCCTGCACCCCCCCCTAAGGACTCCAAGAAGGTTGGATACAATGAACTGCCTTTTGGCACATAGGCACAAACAACCATCAGAACCTGTCCTCTCACCCGAAGCTGCAGGGAAACTACCCTCTAATCTACTGGGGAAAACTCCAGCAAACAGGCACCAGGTTGGGGGGCTAAGAATAGCCACACCAGCAACTTTAGACTGGAGTAAAGTCCAGCCCCTCTCAAGGAGATTGGTTCCAGAGCCCATGCTTTGCGTTAAGTTGAGCCCAACTATATTTAGTTGGTACTGCTCAACCTCATGCACAAGTTCATGCTCCTTCACCACCAGAGAGGTTACGTTCAATGTCCCAAGAGCCATCTTTCGTAAGCTCCCGCAGGTGGTGAACCCACAGGAAGGCAAACCTTTGTTGTTCATTCAGGCCAAGCCAACCGGGCCCCGTGGGTATAGACCCGGTCACTAGGCATTCACCTAAGGGCCCCTCCTCCATGCCTGGCTGCATGTGGGGCCCTGGTAACCCATATCTGGTCAAGGGACAATGAGCTCCTAGCTTTTTTCTATCTGAGTTTTTGGAATGACTCTTTGACTGACCTGCCACCTATGAACAAATCTGTCAAGGAAGTAATCTCAAATTGTGAACAATAATTATAAATATCAACCAACATGATCAGGACCCAAAGAAAACCTGTATTCTCCTTGTTCAGTGGATCTTAAATTGTGAATGTTTATCTAATTTATGCTTTATTATCCTGATGCCTGCTCAATAATCCAGGTAGAAAAATCTGACAAAGTAAAGTCAGGTCATTCCATCCAGAGGACCTGACTTTACTGTGTTAGATTCATGCTTTATTGTGAAAGTGTTTAGTTAAGAGTCTGAGCACTTTTGGTCACACCACAACCATCCTTTTTATTTTCTCAAATTTTCATCAATAGAAAATCCTAAAACGTGTCTCTCATGGCTTAAAATCATCTCTTTTGCTTACTTAAAGATACTACCTAAAGAACCCTGTACTCTATGTGTTTACCTATATCATGCTTTTCTCACTTCCTTATTTCATTTCAACACTCGCACAGCTCAGTGGCTCAGATCAGCCCTTGCAGGGCTGGTAAGCAGTTAGTGGTGGTCCAGAAGAAGCAGAGGTGTCATGAGGAAGCAGCTGAGGTTATGACCTGATTGATTTTTAAATGAAGTTAAATTTGTGGGTTTATTGCCTTTGCACACTGCTTGGCTGCAGTCTTGGCAAGCATGGATTGTTTCATTTATTTATTTATTTTTGGGTGGCGGGGTATGGAATGACATTTTTAGCTGTACAGTTAGGTACCCAAAAACAAATATGTTATTAAAAATGTAAACAAACAAAAAAGCCATACACCTAAAAATTGACAGATTATAGTTACAACAATGTCAAATAATTAAAAAAATAATAATTTAAGAAGTAAATTCTATTGTCTAGATAAGATTAATCTTTATTTATTTCATGTGAACTGATTACATGGTTTCTTTCTTAATTGTCATTCAATAAAAACAAAATGAAAAAGACGGAAATGAGTCATGTTAAACTTTTGTACAGTGTACAGTAGTAATGTGAGGGGGTTCAGATTTACTGAGCCGTCCAATGCATCAGATGTAAGAATTGAGTAGGTTATACCTGACACAACCTCATCATCAAATAATCACAACTTCTCTCTTTTTCAAGGAATTGGCAAATAAATTGTGTGGTCAGATGAGATATAACAGGCATGAAACGTTAATTTATGTTGATTCAGCAGAATTGAACCATTTATTAACAGAATCATAAAATTACATCAAACATGTGTATAACAGATTGGTTCTGATCAATTTTCATATAAACTTAACGTCGACAGATTCAATTTTGGAACAACAGATCAAGTAATGAGATGACATATTACTTTATATCTGTAGGCAAATATTTCTTAAAGTTTAGTTACTGGCAAAAGATAAGGAAGAAGTTAAAGTGAGGAAGAGGATGGAAGATGGAAAGAGGGAGTGAATTATCTTGAATGTTTATATCCAGAAACATGGCAACTCTTTGGCAGCATCCGCTAGACTCCCGTCCACGTAGAACAACGACTTTTACCTTTAGTGAAGATTCTGGGTCTCCAAACTGCGGTAAAGCGGGTCAGCCTTAAATAACGCACGGATGGTCCATCCGGCTATTGTTTAACAGGCTTCCATCTTGTTCACTATCAACGGCTCGCTTGAGGTCCGCAATCAACCTAACTGAAGTAGTGGCTACTAGTTCCGGTTTGGCTTTTCAAGATAAAAGGTTCCTTGAAGGAATTTCATTAAAAGTGGAGCTTAAAAGCTCGAGGTCGGATTCATAGCCAGCAATGCTATGAGTCATTAGCTGATGACGTGTCATTGGCGTTTTGACCGACGTTCATCCAGCTTTTAGGAGAAAACATCATAGTTCAATTTCCCAAGCAGACTGACGAAGAAGCAGGAAGTCAGAGCTTTTACTAGGAGCTTGACCCAGTTGCTGAGTCCTTCCCGATTGGCCATTGGCACCGGAGGGGGAGTGAAAATGACATAAGAGAAAGAGGTCAAGAGGTTAGATTATGTCAGGAAGGAAGGATAAAAGTGTTAGTTTTAAGTGCCAGCATTTTATGATAAAGCTGATTAAAAACTGTCTTAACACTTTAACAAACACTGTTGACCTGTCAGTTTGATTAAAACAACATCATTACAGTATTACATTTGAAACCTACTGATGATAATAACAAAACCAGATGTTATTCTTCTGATTATTAATTAGGACAAAAATAAAGAGTCTCTTGTTGAGTGATTAGTGTCCTGAATTCAAACCAAATGAGATAAACAGTATCACTGTTCTTTACTGCAGGTTCCAGAGAAAAAGTGCACCATTACACATTTATATTAAGAGGATGTTCAGCTTGAATTAAACGGTTTGAATTAAACAGAAGCTTTGACTATCAAACATTGAATTCAATAATGCTCACTTAACACAAGGTTATTCATTTGATATATTTGAATTAACACAAATTAAAAGAAGTCTCTTATTGATTTAAATTTGTATCTTGATTCAAATTAATGTAATGAAATTGTGTTAATGTCTGTTTTACTGAGAGGATCAGTAAAAAGTGTTTCAGAGAGATGAAGGTGTATCACTACAACAGTTGTTCTCTCTGTAGATTTAGCTCCATTTAGCTATCTAAAAAAATATTGAAGATCATCTCAGCTTTATTACAAAAATACTAAATTTAAAACTTGGAGCATATCTAATCAAGTAACTGAACCATAAGGCATCCTGCACCTCCACAACTTCATCTCAGATTCTAAAAAGTTCAGTCAGGTCCCCTGGACTGTTTCTTTTTGTTGAGATAATTTATCCTTCATCCAAATGACTTCATCAGTCTGAGGAGCCACAACAAACTCAGTCTCACAAGCAGCACACTCATATAGTGGACCAACCAGTGTGATGGTGATAGGATGGTTTCTGGAGTCCGTCCTCTCCCCCGTTGACTCCTCTGAGGCAGCCATGGCCAAAGTGGTTCAAAACATCATTATGTAAATATTAAGACTATATTTGTTTTGTTTTGTTTATTTATTCATTCATTTTATAAAATACAAAACAATTTACATATATACTTTGTACAATAAGAAAAAATAAAAATAAAATGAAAGGCAGCTGATTAAGAAAATAATCTTATTATATCTGCCCCTTATTCTCTAATATTCTCTAATTATCTTGATTGCATCAAGGATCAGCTCTGAGCCCTTTCTTGTTTGCTCTGGTGATGGACTGACTAACAGATGAGGTCAGGCAGGAATCCCCATGGACTATGATGTTTGCAGATGACATTGTGATCTGTGGTGAGAACAGGGAACAGGTGGAAGAGAACTTGGAGAGGTGGAGGTATTCACTTGAAAGAAGAGGAATGAAAGTCAGCCGTAGTAAGACAGAGTACATGTGTGTGAATGAGAGGGAGGCCAGTGGAACAGTGAGGCTACAAGGAGCAGAGGTCACAAAGGTGCAGGACTTCAAGTACTTGGGGTCCACTGTCCAGGAAAATGGGAAATGTGGTAAAGAAGTGAAAAAAAGAGTCCAGGCAGGATGGAGTGGATGGAGAAAAGTTTCAGGAGTGATTTGTGACAAAAAGGTGTCAGCAAAGGTCAAAGGAAAAGTTTACAAGACAGTGGTGAGACCAGCTATGTTGTATGGTCTGGAGACAGAGACATTGACAAAAAGACAGGAGAAAGAACTGGAAGTAGCAGAAATGAAGATGCTGAGGTTCTCCTTAGGAGTGACAAGGATGGATAAGATCAGGAATGAGATCATCAGAGGTACAGCACATGTTGAACAACTGGGAGATAAAGTTAGGGAGGCCAGACTGAGATGGTTTGGACATGTCCAGAGGAGGGACAGTGGGTATATTGGTAGAAGGATGTTAGAAATGCAGCTGCCAGGAAAAAGACAAAGAGGGAGACCAAAGAGGAGATATATGGATGCAGTTAGAGAGGACATGGAGGTAGTTGGAGTGAGGACAGAGGATGCAGAGGACAGAGTGAGGTGGAGGAGGATGACTCACTGTGGCGAGCCCTGAAAAGGGAAAAGCCGAAAGAAGAAGAAGAAGATTCTCTAATAAACAATTCAAACAACCAATTTCTTTAAATACCAAAACAAAATGAACAACTCATTTAACTTCCTTTATCTCATACAATTACTCATTAAATTCTATTTATATTATGTTTTTAACAATTTAACCGTAACCATTTTTTTATACAACCATTTATTTAGCTTCTTTAACATCTGTTTCCAAGTCATTCCATAACCCAACTCCCTAATAATTAAACTAGTTCTAAACTGAGGTTTCACAAACACATCTGTCCCCTTAAGATCATAACAACTTAATATTTTAACAAAATACATTTGAATATTTGAGTGCAGTGTATTGTTCTGAGCTCTGTACATAACTAACAAAATATTATAATCCACCAAATAATAGAACTTCAACAATTTCATTTGATAAAATAAAATATTTGATGGATGATAGTAATGCTTTCTAGTGATAATTCTAACAACTATTTTCTGCAAATTAAAAATAGGCTTTGTAATAATGTAATAATTGTAAAAAATATGTATTTGTATACTCTTTGAATTTAGTTCAAGTTCCAGTTCAAGTAGGTTTATTATCATTTCACCACATGTGGTACACAAGGTGGAATGAAGTTATGTACACACATATCAAAAATATAACGTGTAAAAAGAAACAGTAAATAAGGATCTAAGATATACACTAAGATATATGCCAAATGAACGCCAAACGATATGCTAAAGATCTAAGATAAATGCTAAACAATAAAATTGCAAAACAATACGGCGTAACAACAGGAGCATGAACCTGAGTCTGTGGTGAGCAGATGTGTACGAATGAATACAGTACCATGAAATAATCAGCAGAATTAGATCAGCATCATGAATGATAATCAGCAGCACATATCACCAATCAAAGTGGCATTACAGTGATTTTCCTGGTTAGGGATTCCAGAGTCTAACAGCTTCAGGGTAGAAGCTGTTCCTCAGTCTAGTGGTTCTACACTTAATGCTCTTCAAACTTAGACCTGAGGGGAGCAGGGCAAAAAGTGAGTGTGCTGGGTGAGTGGGGTCCTTCATGATGCAGGTGGCTCTCTTCCTGCATCTGGAGGTGTAGATGTCTGTGATGGTGGTGAGACTGACTCCAACAGACTTCTGTGCAGCCTTCACCACTCTCTGCAGAGCTTTTCTTTCTGCAGCTGTGCAGCCTCCATGCCACACGTTGATGCTGGAGCACAGGATGCTCTCCACTGCACACCTGTAGAAGGAGGTGAGGACTACGCTTCACAGAGCAGCTCACCTCAGCCGCCTGATGAAGTAGAGTCTCTGATGAGCTTTCTTGATCAGACTGGTGGTGTTGTTGCCCCAGATGAGGTTGTAATTCAGGTGTACACCCAAGTAACTGTCATTGGAGACTACTTACACTGCAGATTCCCATATGGTCAGTGGGTGGTGGTGGTGGTGGTGTGTGTGTGTCCATCCAGTTGCTAAAAAATAAGTAGATATGAAAATGCTTCACTATCCAAACCGGAAGAGAAGATCACAGCATAACATTCAATGAGAGCACCCTGCACACCAATTAATGACGAGAAGGGGTGACTCGACGCGTCAAGTATGTGACGCGGAGGGACCCCGACCCTTAGCATCAATATATGACGAGTAGGGAGTGAGAATGACTTGTCTTCTTCACATTGATGTGAAGGTTGCTCTTCCTGCACCAACTCTCCAGGTGTTCCACCTCCTGCTTGTAGCTGGACTCATCATTGTTTGTGATGCATCCAACCACGACTGTATTGCCTGTAAACTTTATAATATGACACCCTGGATGGGCAGGTGCGAAGTCACATTCCTTCATTCAGTCATTCATTCATTCAAGTTTATTTGATCAAGGACAGCACAATAAACAAAGTTGCATGATAAAAACAAGCCAATCCATGTTGTGGGCCATATGTGAGCAGAACGAACAGGAAGGGACTCAACACACAGTCCCGAGGGAGCCAGTGCTGAGGGTTATGGTGGAGGAGCAGAAGTTGTGGATATTCAGGGACTGCCATCATTTGGTTAAGCAATCCAAGACCCAGTTGCATAGGGAGGGGCTTAGTCATGGTGTGATTATTTTGTCCACCATGGTCTGGGGAATCATGGTGAAGGTGGATGTGAAGTCCATAAAGAGCATACAAACATATGAGTCCTTCTGCTCCATGTGGGTGAGAGCAGTGTGGACCACAGAGGAGATGGTGTCCTCTGGATGGGCAGGTGCAAAAGTCAAGGTGGGATGATCTTTTGAACGATTTTGCAATATGCATACTGGTGAGGGTTCTTGCTGATGTCAATGGCAGCTATGATGTGGGCCATGATTAGCACAGACATTCTGACATGTTTATATTCTTATATTTATGCTTTTTTTTTCTTCTGCCGTATTGATCCATTTTGCATTTGGTCCACCCTATTTGGAATCACATCATTGTACAAACTTTGTCCATATTGTTGGACTTATTTAGACATATCTTAGTCATGGGCTGTTCTGTGAGCTTGTCCATAAGGTATATAATGAACTCTAGCTCCAGTTCTTTTTATATTTGATATCCTGATGCCATTACATACGTGCTTTGATCAACTTCTTGATGCGCTTTAGGTGTGGCATGAACCTCAGGGTCTTTCTGTGTCAGATGGGTCCAATACTTCATAGATATGTATGCCATTGCCCAATAATGGCCTAAAATTATAATTTGAACTTTTGTCACCATCAGTTTTGTGCATGTCTTAGTGTTTCTGTGACATAGATCTAGCTAGTCTTAGTTTTACAGCCATGATTTACCAAAAAAACGAAAAAAATATTGTGGGGAAAGAAACGCAGTGTAGTAATTCGAACTGTCACCTCACACTAAGATCAAAATTCAATTGCTGCCTCTCTGTGCAAAATTTGCATGTTGTCCTATGCATGCACATGTTGTTGTTTTTTACAGTCAAAGAACATGCAACAGAGGTTGTTTAGGTATTCTGAAATGATTGAGCATGCGAGTTTAAGTACTCATGGTTATCTGTATTGTTTGTATCTTTGTTGGCCAAGTGATGGTTATGTGAGTACCACGCCTTTTGTTTGCTAGAGAGGCACCAGCCTTCTGCAGATTGAAACTGGAAACTGTGAATGAAAATTACAAGATAAATAAACCCCAGTTTTATTAGGTCAAAGTACAATACAATCTGACTTTGTGGTGCATAAAAGTCTTTACATAATACTGGGTTTACAATCAAGCTTACACTGGCTTCCAAAATCTTTGCCATGGCTGATGGCCAATCCCTGCAAAAAATTATGAACTGATATCCACCTTATTTTCGTTTTCGCGGCACTACCCATAATTCATAGCGGAAGCCGGGAGTGTACTTCCGCCCGCGGTCCCGCGCTCTTGTTTACGTTTGTGGGGAAACATACTTGCTAGCGATTTATTTACACAAAAGTTTCCTTTACCTCACGTAAATGGAAGCACATAAGAGGTGGATAATTCCAAGGATGTTTTAAGAAGCTGCGAAGATAAGACGTTAACTGCGAAGATAAGACGTTATCTGTGCTTCAGCTGTCACTGAGCAGTGACAGCTGAGGCACAGATAACGTCTTATCTCACTGCTCACGGACAGGCTGACTGGACACTGTGGAAGGTACATCACTTATCAGAATATTTAGATCACAGCCAGACATTAATAGTCAGAGTTCAAGTCTGTGCTGTGAATGGAAGCATACATTTAATATAAAATTTGTTGAAAATGTCACAATTGAAATGTACAAAGTTGAAACACATGCTGTTTAATTAACAAGTTGATAAAGTAGTTATATATTTTCTGCAATATTCAAATACAAGATAATATGAAATATGTACATTGTTTTGAGAAAACCATGTGTTGCCATTTAAAGAAGAACCTGTTACATTGTGGTTGAATAAAACAAAAAAAGAAGTCATTTTTCAGTTGATCTCATACATACACTATTACATAAGCTTTTCAACAAAAACATTCATGGTGTATTATATACAAAAGAGAAACATAGAAATTATTTACTCCATATCTAAAAATTTCTGTGTTAAGGTACTCTGTCCGGTCGTAGAATCTTCAATCACCAGCAGACTCCCAGGACATGGATGGAAACTCGACTTCGTCCAGAAGTTTTGTGCAGTCGTACACACAGCAACAAACCAGTTAAAATCTTCTATAAATAAATCTGTTCATTTACATTTGTTATTTTTGTTGTTATTTCAATAATTAAAATACACTGTTCAATGTCTAATAATGTGAAGTAGTTTCATTGTGATGTCACCCATACTACTCATTGTAATAAACATAAATAAAAACTAAAGGTCCTGATTGTTCTTAGGCCAGTGTTTTTATTCACATGTGCAAAGCAAAAAAACATTCATTTTGCTTATAAGTTTTGATCACCCAGGAGACTGACAAAGTTCAGAATAAAAGCTATAATTATACATTTAAAACAGTTGAAACTGAATAGTGTACAATATGACAACTGTGGGTGGTGTTGTCTTAATGAAAATGAATTGGCACAGAATAAAGATCAAAACCAATTCAACAAGCAATGATGGAGACCAGCAAACTGAACAGATTTCTCTTCATGTGGAACTGTCCGATTTCAGCCAACTCCACAGGAATCCAAGGTGTAGATCTGAGACTGGACCCAGGTGTACGATCTGAGACTGGACCCAGGTGTACAAACTTATCTCTGGATGGATCTCGTGGCTTCAATGTTCTGTAAAGTAGAAAAAGAAAACTTGTCTTGTCATAGACAGTGTGTACAGTACAGTATTAGTACTAAAATGAGTAAATAAAGCATTTACTTAATGTAGGATCTTATCTCTGGATGGATCTCGTGGCTTCAGTCTTCTGTAAAGTAGAAAAAGAAAACTTGTCTTGTGATAGACAGTGTGAACAGTACAGTACAGTATTTGTACTAAAATGAGTAAATAAAGCATTTACTTAATGTAGGATCTTATCCCTGGATGGATCTCGTGGCTTCAGTCTTCTGTAAAGTAGAAAAAGAAAACTTGTCTTGTCATAGACAGTGTGTACAGTACAGTATTAGTACTAAAATGAGTAAATAAAGCATTTACTTAATGTAGGATCTTATCTCTGGATGGATCTCGTGGCTTCAGTCTTCTGTAAAGTAGAAAAAGAAAACTTGTCTTGTGATAGACAGTGTGAACAGTACAGTACAGTATTTGTACTAAAATGAGTAAATAAAGCATTTACTTAATGTAGGATCTTATCCCTGGATGGATCTCGTGGCTTCAGTCTTCTGTAAAGTAGAAAAAGAAAACTTGTCTTGTCATAGACAGTGTGTACAGTACAGTATTAGTACTAAAATGAGTAAATAAAGCATTTACTTAATGTAGGATCTTATCTCTGGATGGATCTCGTGGCTTCAGTCTTCTGTAAAGTAGAAAAAGAAAACTTGTCTTGTGATAGACAGTGTGAACAGTACAGTACAGTATTTGTACTAAAATGAGTAAATAAAGCATTTACTTAATGTAGGATCTTATCCCTGGATGGATCTCGTGGCTTCAGTCTTCTGTAAAGTAGAAAAAGAAAACTTGTCTTGTCATAGACAGTGTGTACAGTACAGTATTAGTACTAAAATGAGTAAATAAAGCATTTACTTAATGTAGGATCTTATCTCTGGATGGATCTCGTGGCTTCAGTCTTCTGTAAAGTAGAAAAAGAAAACTTGTCTTGTGATAGACAGTGTGAACAGTACAGTACAGTATTTGTACTAAAATGAGTAAATAAAGCATTTACTTAATGTAGGATCTTATCCCTGGATGGATCTCGTGGCTTCAGTCTTCTGTAAAGTAGAAAAAGAAAACTTGTCATAGACAGTGTGTACAGTACAGTATTAGTACTAAAATGAGTAAATAAAGCATTTACTTAACAGATCTGTCATTAAATAATATAAATAAATATAAATAATACTGTATAAACACGTGTGCAACACACAGTTATATTATTTAATGACAGATTTGTTAAGTAAATTCTTTATTTACTCACATTTTAGTACAAATGTAGCTTCATGTGCACTTTTCTCCTCTTTAATTTACATCATTATTTTAAATGTGCTTTAATAACTCTGGTTTAATGACGGGTCAGGTTTTGAGGCCTAGTCATTGTTGACACGGTCTGTCTTTGAAAAAAGATGTGTAAACTGTCTCAATCATATAACCAGCTAAATAACAGTTTAACTAAAATAACACAGCCAAAAAAAAAGTCCAGGCTCAAGAACCAGCACTTTGTTGTGAGTGTTACCGTCTGGAAGTTAGCCTTTAAAGTAGCTACATGCTAAGCTAACCACAGCATTATCACAGCAGTACAGACGCTAAATCATGAAAAAAACAAAAAAAAAAACAGCTACTAAACAGACGGTTATACTCCGATATTGTTCTGACATGGTTTCACAAAATGATTTATATAGAATATTTTGTTTACCGAACTAAAGTTGATCGGAGCGCGACGTCTTCGAGAGCAGGTCCGAGGCTGAGACAGACAGAGGAAGGAGCAGCTGACAGCTCCTCCGATGGACGTAGATCCTTCACGTTTACAACAGCGCGTTGCTCAAACGTATACCTGGCTGTAACACCCTCTAACCCAGCAAGAAACAACCCCAAAAATAAAAAAAAACGAGAGAAAATAAACTGGTGTCCCGGCTTGTTTTTCACAGCAAACCACACACTACAGGACTTCCGGGTTCCGGCGGAAGTTTACCACCGGGAGGGGGCGGCACCGGACTGTCATGGCGGCCTACATGAGCTTTTGGCGAAAGAGGTGGATAGGACAGATGTAAAACATAAAAATCAACAAACAAAAAGATCTATTTGGGTCATAAATACTACCACTTGTTTGACTGAAGGCAATTCCTAAATGTTTTTTGGTAAACTCAATGTTTATTCATTGTGCATGCCACAAACACTGAAAGTATCAGGTTTGTGTATATCCAACATCAAAAAAGGCATTCAATACAGAACAACTGGACTTTATTTGTAGCAACAAGACGTTTCGCTCATCATCCGATAAGCTTTCTCAATTGAGAAAGCTTATCGGATGATGAGCGAAACGTCTTGTTGCTACAAATAAAGTCCAGTTGTTCTGTATTGAATGCCTTTTTTGATTTTATCATGTCCTGGACGACTGAGAATCTTCACCAGCCTGTATATCCAACAACTAAACAGTACTCTGATCTGTGTCATACTCTGCAGCCTGTTAAACACTGGAACTCCCAAACCTCTGTCATTTGATCAACATTACCTATAGTTCCCATGGGACTGTCAAATGACAATTTGAATTAGCATTTCTGCATCCATTGGTATGCATATGAGGCCATTTAGTAGTACATCACATTACAGATTCAGTTGCTATGGCAGATGAAGTTGCTAGAGAAGACTGCAAGTCCTGTCACCTGTCACCTGTAACCTGAAACATATCCATGGTCAAGGCGGGATTGCATTGGTCACTTTTTTCAGAAGTCGGGATTGTATTGGTCACTTTTATCTGAAGGCGGGATTGAATTGGTCACTTTTATCTGAAGGCGGGATTGCATTGGTCACTTTTATGTGAAGGCAGGATTGTATTGGTCACTTTTATCAGATGTCAGGATTGTATTGTTTTATCAGAAGTCGGGATTGTATTGGTCACTTTTATCAGAAGTCGGGATTGTATTGTTTTATCAGAAGTCGGGATTGTATTGGTCACTTTTATGTGAAGGCAGGATTGTATTGGTCACTTTTATCAGATGTCGGGATTGTATTGTTTTATCAGAAGGCGGGATTGTATTGGTCACTTTTATCAGAAGTCGGGATTGTATTGTTTTATCAGATGTCGGGATTGTATTGTTTTATCAGAAGTCGGGATTGTATTGTTTTATCAGAAGGCAGGATTGCATTGGTCACTTTTATGTGAAGGCAGGATTGTATTGGTCACTTTTATCAGATGTCGGGATTGTATTGTTTTATCAGAAGTCGGGATTGTATTGGTCACTTTTATCAGAAGTCGGGATTGTATTGTTTTATCAGGTGTCGGGATTGTATTGTTTTATCAGAAGTCGGGATTGTATTGGTCACTTTTATCAGAAGTCGGGATTGTATTGTTTTATCTGAAGTCGGGATTGTATTGGTCACTTTTATCAGAAGTCGGGATTGTATTGTTTTATCAGAAGGCGGGATTGCATTGGTCACTTTTATGTGAAGGCAGGATTGTATTGGTCACTTTTATCAGATGTCGTGATTGTATTGTTTTATCAGAAGTCGGGATTGTATTGGTCACTTTTATCAGAAGTCGGGATTGTATTGTTTTATCAGATGTCGGGATTGTATTGTTTTATCAGAAGTCGGGATTGTATTGGTCACTTTTATCAGAAGTCGGGATTGTATTGTTTTATCAGAAGTCGGGATTGCATTGGTCACTTTTATGTGAAGGCAGGATTGTATTGGTCACTTTTATCAGATGTCGGGATTGTATTGTTTTATCAGAAGTCGGGATTGTATTGGTCACTTTTATCAGAAGTCGGGATTGTATTGTTTTATCAGAAGGCGGGATTGCATTGGTCACTTTTATGTGAAGGCAGGATTGTATTGGTCACTTTTATCAGATGTCGGGATTGTATTGTTTTATCAGAAGTCGGGATTGTATTGGTCACTTTTATCAGAAGTCGGGATTGTATTGTTTTATCAGATGTCGGGATTGTATTGTTTTATCAGAAGTCGGGATTGTATTGGTCACTTTTATCAGAAGTCGGGATTGTATTGTTTTATCAGAAGTCGGGATTGCATTGGTCACTTTTATGTGAAGGCAGGATTGTATTGGTCACTTTTATCAGATGTCGGGATTGTATTGTTTTATCAGAAGTCGGGATTGTATTGGTCACTTTTATCAGAAGTCGGGATTGTATTGTTTTATCAGAAGGCGGGATTGCATTGGTCACTTTTATGTGAAGGCAGGATTGTATTGGTCACTTTTATCAGATGTCGGGATTGTATTGTTTTATCAGAAGTCGGGATTGTATTGGTCACTTTTATCAGAAGTCGGGATTGTATTGTTTTATCAGAAGTCGGGATTGCATTGGTCACTTTTATGTGAAGGCAGGATTGTATTGGTCACTTTTATCAGATGTCGGGATTGTATTGTTTTATCAGAAGTCGGGATTGTATTGGTCACTTTTATCAGAAGTCGGGATTGTATTGGTAATTTTTATGTGAAGGCGGGATTGTATTGGCCACTTTTATCAGATGTTGGGATTGTATTGGTCACTTTTATCAGAAGTTGGGATTGTATTGGTCATTTTTATGTGAAGGCGGGATTGTATTGGTCACTTTTATCTGAAGGCGGGATTGTATTGGTCACTTTTATCTGAAGGCGGGATTGTATTGGTCACTTTTATCTGAATAAACGGGGATGGGTACCTTCAATTTGATGTGTGAAGAGAAAATGAAATGAACTGGCTTGCAAATTTACATATTCATTTACAAATTGTTGTCTATTAATCATTGACATGTCTACAGTTAAGTGTTGTTTTGATAAATATTTTCTTATCCTTTGACCTGATCCCAAACTCTGCGATAAGCATATCTCTAATTTGATTGGTTCTTATAAATGTAAATGTGATGAGTGATTTTTTTTTTTCTGAAGGGATGAGCTCATGAATATTTTCTTCATCTAAAGTGTTCACCTTGAAGACATAACATGTTCATTTTATATAAAGTTGCTTTAAGGGCAGGCTGTCTTTTCCTGTTATTCCATAAAAAGACCAGACAATAGGTCTGATAGACTTACTCAAGGATGAACTTTTGTTCAGAGGTGATATATAATAAAAGAACTATGGAAGAGGATTAGGGCAATGGTAAATTAAATAAATAAATACAATTCTCTCAGAATTCTGACTTTGATTTCAGAATTCTGATATTCTTAGATTAAAGTCAGAATTCTGACTTTTTTGTACTCAGAAGTCTGAGGTAAAAGTCAGCATTCTAAAAATATAATTACCATTTTACTAGCATAGACCTAATCCTCTTCTGTAAAGCACATGTATTTAATGCCCTTTTGTTGTTGTTCAACATCGAAGAGCCAGTGTTTCGATTAAACCTAGTCTTGTACAGTTTGTACAAACACCCACTTATGTCAGGGCTATTCAACTAAACTGCTCAGGGAGCCACAATTTCTGAAAGCCAGCCACTCAGGGGCCGGACATCCGGCGATTACAATCATTATGGAAATAAACCAAAGTTTACTATGATCTGTTACCTTTTACATTTGTTTATTTTATTGCATTGTATTATAAATGCAATACTGTAAACAGAACATAAAACCCAAACACAGACACCCCCCCCCCCCCATTTTTTTTAATGAAATGGGCTAGATTGAAGTCACTGCAAGTTGAATAGCCCTGCACAATGTTAACTTTCAATTTTACTGAATTACATACGATTCTAAACGCTGGAGGAAAAAAATAACTCAATCTTCTTTTTTTCCCCTGACATTTAAATGAAGGCAAGAATCTGCTTCTACTGTTTTACTGCTTATGCCATCTGGCAGGATTATCATCAGCAATGCCAGAGCCATAAAGGCAAAGTAAGATTTGTAATTTGTCCTGATGCATGCTGCGTAATCCAGGTAGATTAACCTAACAAGGTTGATTCAGGTCCTCTAGACGGATTCCGTCCAGATTAATCCAACCAGGGGAACTGACGCAACCTTGTTAGATAAGAATTGTAAAGTATCAGTAAGTGTAAGTCATTTGCTATATGGGGGGTCCCTGAAGGGTTTGTGAACACTCCTCTCAATAACATTTACTTTATAAACATATGAGCTTTGCTGAGCTGTCCTCCCCGAAGTCGTCCTTCATTTGAACTAAAGTTTATTACTAACTGGCCCTGACCCAAATAGGAGACGGTTTATATTTGGCAGGGTGTAGGTGGATACTCAGTGAATAAAAATGCATGCTTCAATCTTTTACTTCTTATGTCTTCTCTGATGGACATTTTGCAATCAAATCTTCTGGTTTGAGCCAGATCCTCCTAAATACAATGTTGTATGCCAACTGTGAACGAAGACGGTTTAACATTAAGACATTTTCCAAATTTATTTCAAATAAACTCGACCAACTCTCACCTCTTTCAATTCCCAGTTCAGAGTGAACTTAGAGAGGTACCGTATAGGTGTCAGAGCACAGGCTGTCACAGAAAGAGAAAATGTGCTTTTCTGGTGCAGTTTTGAAATTGTATTCAGTTTTCGAGGTCTGGCTGTCAGAAGACCTGTCAAGACCAGTTGAACCCTGCTTGCTGTTGTCACAAAAAGATCCTCTGTGTGGGAACATGTTGGATCCTGGGCTGTCCTGAATTCTGAAATGTTTAGATGTATCACATTTAACAGAACACTCAGAGAATATGGACTGAGAGAACAGACTCTAAGACTCATTTTACTTAAAGTGTTTTATTTACAATGAATGAAATGTTAATCTATATACAACAGGGGAATCTGGGAAACGGGAAGAGGAGTCAGGATGATGGAGATCAAAGAAGGATTAAGTAGTGGGCAGTTTATATCTTACAGGTAGTGGAAGGAGTAGCAGTGTGAAGAAGAGAAGAGGGTTCCAATGTGTCCAGTTCAAGGTTGGAGAGTGAAGAAGGTGAGGAGATGTAGATGATAAGTGGTTGTAAGGCAGTCGAACAGCTGAGTTGTCACAAAGAGGTCTCAAGGATTCACAGGAGAGCCCAGGAACGGATGAATCACAGGAAGCATATACGGCATGTAATGCTCCAGCATGGAAGAGAGCTCCTCTGCAGCCTTTAATGCTCCTGGAGCTCGTCAAGGGAATGATCCACAGCTGTAGCTTCTTGGTGCCATCTTGGAATCAGGAAGCTGCCGAATAAAACTGAAACGCCTACAAGATGGATCAGCTCTGAGAGGTTTGAATTGTTTCAGGTCTACAAACTGACAGTGTTGGGAATGTTACTTCAAAAAAGTAATTAATTATAGTTACTAGTTACTTCGCCCAAAAAGTAACTGAGTTAGTAACTGAATTACTCACCTATAAAAGTAATTAGTTACCAGGGAAAGTAACTATTGTTTGTTTGGTTGGTTTAAGTTTAGATATATCTACGAATTTTAAGTAGAAATGCTTACAGCACCTCAACAGAACATGACTGGTTGACATACTATACTTCAAGTTTTTTCTTCATTACAAAATACAGGTTAACAAAATAATATAACAATTGTGTTTTTCAGCTCTATGTACACCCTGTACTGTTCAAGTGTTTTCTTAGAAATAAAAGTAAACAGTTAAAATAAGTGCTTTGTAGTGTAAAATAAAATCAAACTCTCACACAACTGGTTCTTCAAGAATTTTCTTAAAAACAAAAGAATCATTTTCACAATATGAAGTACTTTTAAAACAGTACTGAAAAGCTGAATTACCTGAGCTGTTGTGAGATGCTTGTCAGATCAGATACGACGGACGTACACTTCGCTCCGGGACATAATGTACACTTCACATGCACGTTCTTGCCTTTTACCTCAAGGAGAGTAAAGTAATTTCTGTATTTCCACTTTGAAAACGCCAACTTTCCATCCAGACTCGCCATTGCTGCCAGACTTCTGTTAACTTTTCAGATTTGAAGCTTCCTGCCTGCAGCGTGTGAGCTGAACAACAAAACCGCTGATTGGCTGACCTCTGACTGACACTCTACCTCAGCCAATCAGCATCATCCTTATCGTTTCGCCCCTCCCTCCCCTCTGCTCCCACGTCTATGCTCCTCCCCTCTGCTGCTTCCCCCTCCACCGTCCCTCACAAGG
>JBBPBX010040695.1:5513-23342 GCA_038048925.1 Garcialebias charrua
CTTATGGTGCACTTCACCGAGCTTGGGCATTGAAAGGGCAAACATGGGTTGCACCTTGTTCCCTTCCTTCAGGGAACATGAGTTATGGTGCATAACTTTCAGTTCCCTTATCAGTCAGTTCACTGTGGTGCAGCCATGACTATGGGAACATAATTCAATCACGCCCTGGAAATGCTCTGGAAATGCATGCTTGTGAGAACTTATGCCTTAGCTTAGACTGCAGGCGTTTAGCTGTTCTTTACTCTGTGGTAGAGAGAACAGCCTGAGTTACATCACGTGCTGTGACATCTAGACTGTAGTGTTTCACAAATGTGTTTGAAGAGGCCCAGTTAGCAGCTGCACATATATCTGCTAATGGCACACCCCTGAAAAGGGCCCATGAGGCAGCTAGGCCTCGTGTTGAGTGGGCATGTACCCCACTGGGCACCTGCTGACCTTTACTGCTGTAAGCCTTCTTTATGGCCTCAGTCACCCAGTGTGAAAGGTGCTGCTTTGACAGGGCTCTGCCAGCAGCTGGATTAGTGAAACACATGAACAGCTGGTTTGTTTTCCTCCAACTGTTAGTCCTCTCCATGTAGGCACTCAGGGCCCTAACAGGGCAGAGCGCGTTCAGCCGCCTCTGTTCTGCAGGTAGAACAGGGGGAGGAGGAAATGTTGAGAGCTCAAAGTCCAGACTTCTGGGGTTCAAAGTTGGAACCTTTGGTACATATGCAAAATTCGGACGCAAGGTGACCTTTGACCCGTCTGGGGCAAACTTGGTACACATTGGGTGTACAGATAAAGGGTGGAGGTCACCCACGCGTTTTGCTGAGTACAGAGCTAAGAGCAAGGCAGGTTCATAAGATAACAAATATATCTTAATGCTGCTAATAGGCTCAAATGGAGGCTCATACAGAGCAGTGTTGTTTTTGACAGCCATTTTGATATCAGTTTTAGTCATAGTCTTTTAGACTAAAATACTTCTTAGTTTTAGTCTGTTTTAGTCATTTCTATATTTAATGGTTTTAGTTCAGTTTAAATCGACAAAAACTTAAAAAATTTAAGTCTAGTTTTAGTCTTTAAAAAAAAAAGAAAACATATTAGTCAGCTAAAAAAAGTTAATTTTGGGTTTAGTTCCTCTTTAAAGTATGTTGAACAAACAGGCAACACATAGGCAACATACAAAATGAAGGTAAAAAACAGAATATAGACATAAAAACGTCGCAGATAATAAATATAACGACCAACCTGTGTTGGTAAATGGCTGTTTGAACCATCTTTCTATACATACATTGTTCAAAGATTAGAGGAAATTTGACTTCCATCTAATTTCTGTGCAAAACGTTAGGTCTGAAATTGTTAAGTGTTTTTGAAATGTTATAAACACTATAGATAACCAATTAAAACATAACACACTGCTGCCTGCATCGCTTCACACGTCCTCCACAGAACGACAGAAATATCTGCACTTAGTGAAAAAAGAGAGCCCCCCATTTAAATGAGATTGGGTCACGTCAAAGAGGATTACATCTGTGGGTGGATCAGGCCTCAGTGGACAGCATTTGTCACAATATTATTTTCACTTTTGCAGGCATGACAGCCGATAAAAAAAGTTCAAGTCCACAATATTTGGGTTGTCAAGGCCAAAAAGAAAATGACACTGGGTAAAAAAAATAATGAATAAATGAAAAAGAAGGGAATTGTATCTGTATTATAGTTCAGAAAGTCTATTTTTTTTATTTTTTGCTCGTTATTCTATTGCACAATTCATAATCAAAATCAAAATAATAATAAATGGAGCACTGAGTTTGTCACTGAAGATGCTGAGTTCTTAACTCAAGTAGTCATGGGAGTTGTAGTTCTTTCCCTCTGACCTATCACAGTGTGTCTCTACAGCCCCGACAACCAATCACAATACATAAACAAACGCCACGGCCATTTTGAACAGAAAGTAGCTATCAGTTAGCAAAAGTTTCCGGACTTTTCAACACATAAAAACGCTTATAAACAGAGCAGTAAAATTCTGAAATATAGCAAATCACATTCTACAGTTACACTAAGCTCAACGCTCAGCAACACAGCGATTCAACTGTCGAAAACAACGACGGACTCTCTCGGAACCGTCTCGAACCGTTCGGTCCACAGCAGATCCTGGACACACCAAACCACTGAGCAGAAAAAGTTTCTGACAGCATATGCTTGTTTACCCGCTTCAAATGCAATAACTACACAACAGCACTTCCTCGCAGTTGTTATAAATGAGCTTATTAGGCAAAAAGTTGACGCGGAGGTCAAACGTGAATGCGCTATTCTGTGACAAGTCAGCAGCAGTGAGTCCAAACAAACAGAACCAGAACCTGACCCACACACACAGCAGCGACAATTCTATAACCAAACAGCTTCAAACAAGGACAGGATTTATTAAAAAAAATACATACATTCGGTTCTTCTCTCACAGTTGGGTTAAATACTAAGTCCATAAATCTTTTCTGGGCTGGCGGCCGGCCGGCCACCGACCGAGCTCCTTTGTGCAACATGCTGCTGCAGGATCTTCCATGGTCCAGTTTGAAAAGGAAGTCACAGGTGAGCGCGCAGCGCGTGGCCATGCTGATCAACACCGCGGTGGTGGGCGTGACCAAACAGCTGACTTTCCGACACAGAATATAATTATGGGCACTTGGGCAGAAATATAAATTATTGATTGAACGAAACATTTTCGTTCAGTCTCGTCTCGTCTAACGAAAACTCACACACATTTCGTCACATTTTAATCATTAAAGAGCAATGATTATTTAGTTACCGTTTCATTATTGTCATGAAAAAAGGGGACGTTGACGAAAAATTTACGTCAGCGTTACGTCAACGAAAACAACACTGATACAGAGCATCCAGGACTAGCTGGAAGTCCCAATCAGGGGCCAGAGTCCTGCTGGGAGGCCTTTTCCACAGCACGTCCTTCATGAACCGTATCATGAGAGGGTGGGCACCAGGTGATTTGCCTCCCCAGCCTTCATGGCATGCCGAGATGGCTGACAGAAAGACCTTAATGGTGGAGAAGCAGCAACCCTTCTCTAGCAGGTACTATAGAAAGGTGAGGAGCTGGACCAAGTCACAGGAATATGAGATAATATTCCTCTCTAGACACCAGGCCTCAAAAACACGCCATTTGCGAGCGTAGAGGGTCTGAGTAGACTGGGCTCTCCCTCCCTGTATTGTGTTTATAACATTACCGGGTAGGCCGGAGGCCATCAGCCTGTTCCTTTCCGTATCCAGGCTCAGAGTTGTCATAATTTTGGACGTGGGTGAAGGAGCTGCCTGTGGGCCTGGGTCAGCAGGTCCCTATGGGGAGGCAGGTGCCATGGTGTTCCTGTCACCGGTGGGTTCTCCACTGGGGTCCATGGTTTCTGTGGTCACCCGGGGCTGACAATGTCAGGAAGAGGGCTCCTCTGTGTGTATGTACACATCTCGCCTGAATCAGGGGGACGGGAAAAAGTGTCTAACACAGCTCTCCCACTGGCCGGCTGTATGCCGGGACGTTTGCTCCCAGTGGCGCGTCTGAGTCCTTCATGAAATGATGCAAGGTGCGGTGCGCGTATCTGTTGTAGGCGAACAGATTTACGGTTGCCCACCCGTATTGTGCCCTGATCTGGTCCAAGGTGCACGGGTTCAGCCTCCACCCTGAGGGGAGGAGAGAGCCTCTTGAGAGTGGGTCTGCCCCGTGGTTTAGCCTGCCCGGGACGTGGCTCGCCTTCAGTGACAACATCTGGGAGCTGTGCCACGTGAGCAGCTCCTGTGTCAACCCGAGTGGGGGTTGGGACCTTGTCCCGTCCTCTCTGTTGATGAAGGCGATCGTTGTTCTGTTGTTTGATTTTATCAGGGCATGTTGTTGTGCAACCAGCCCCCTCCTGTTAAAGTGTTTCAGGGACAAAAGCACTGCTCTGAGTTCCAGGAAATTTATGTGGGGCTTCGCCTCCTGCTGTTTCCTGGCCCCCCGGGTGTGCCGGCCCCTGCAGAGGCCTCACCACCCTGTTCTTGATGTGTCTGTGTTGACCGGGGCTTGAGACAGCGCTCTTTCCAGCATGACGCCTGTTCTGAACACTGAGGGGGCCCTCCAGGACACCAGGGCTTTTATGCATTCTAGGTTGATCAGTATCCCCCTTGTCAATCTGGGAGGGGCAGGATACATTTATTTGTCGAGTCATTTCTGTAGAGAGCGTGTCTTTAGTTATGCTTGAGGCACGCAAATGATGGTCACCGTGAGGGGGCCCAGGAGACGCTGGCACAGCCTGAGGGACCCTTTCTGGTCTAGCTGAAAACGTGCCGGGCAGAGTTGGATGGACGGAGCCCGTGCCACCGGGAGCCCTGCTCTGTACAAAATTGAGTTGAGCTGTATTCACAGCAATATGGTAATCTGAGGTGAGGTCAGATTGCTCCTTTATGGCAAACCTCAGAGCTCTCTGGTGAGACAACATCATCTGTGTGTGCTGCTGTGCTTGGACCGTGTTGTGTCCAAGGATGAGCAGACCTCTCAGATAACACAGAGTTCAGACTCCTTAACCCCACGTTGGGGTCGAGGTCGCGTTCAGGTATTTCATGATTATGAACGATCTGGGGGTGAATTTTAATCCTAGAGGTAGCATCAAAAAGTTGGAAGCTTTGACCCTTGAGGGGAAGCGGGATATTTGTTTACATCGTGAGCTGGTACAGTCTGAGTCACTTTTTTCTGTAACATTGTGGGAACAATGGCCCTCATGCACGAAAATGTTCTTATTCTTATCCTAAATTTCTCCTACTTTTGTTCGTACGAAGCGTTCGTACGAACATGCCACGTCAGATCCAACAAAGTCTTCTATCCACAGGAAAAGCGTGTAAACGGGCTGCTTAAAGTTGATGGATCCCACCTGTTCTACTCACCTGCGCGTGCTCGCGGGAAGGTAATTTACATAATTTCCACCCCTCAAAACACCATATAAGGCCACGCTTCCTGCCTTCTGACAGCAGGAAGTGTCCATTCATTCAAACTCAAGAAGTAAAAGGAGAACTTCACGCGTTCGGAGATCTGCTCTCAGTGGCGCTGTGGCTACCCCCCCACCCCCCCCCGCAGGTGTCGGATGGTCAAATATCTCTAATTTTAGTGTACTGTGTTACATTTAGTTTCACTTATTCAGAAGAGCGCACCGCTGCCCCCCCCCCCCCACCCCCCGCAAGTGTCGGATGTGTTTTTGAACAGAGGCATTTTAAAATGTCTCGAAACTACAGTTAACTTCATATTAATATTGTAGTGCATATACTGTGTGTCCCGTGGGTCGTACAGTATCAGAAATCAAGAATAAATGGTTTGATCTGAAAATGGCTTCAAACAAACGTCTCGCCGCAGCACGGACAGGAGGTGGTCAGTCTGCGAGATGGATGAGCAGACTGACTGCAAGACGCGCGATGATCCACACTCAGAACACAGATGACAGTGCGCCCGCAGTCAACAGGCAGCTTAAATAAAAAATGACATGAAACGAATGAATAAGCTGGTTTCGCTTTTTTCTCCCCTCTCTCTGCGGTGCTGTGTGTGTGTGTGTGTGTCTGGTCGACAGTGGCGCGGCGTGGGGGAACCGTGCCGACACTGGCGCGGGGTGGGGGGACCCCGTGCCGACAGTGGCACGGGGTGGGGACCCCGTGCCAACAGTGGCACGGCGTGGGGGGGCCGTGCCGACAGTGGCGCGGCGTGGGGGGGCGTATGCCACACCACGCGCGGGGGCGCACGGTGGTCGAGTGGGGCGCGGGGGGGGGGTTGAAGCCGCTTTCTTTTAATTTAACAAATTTGTGTCGTTGCATTTAATTCTTTTTAAACTCAGAATATTTTCTAAATAACGAAATATAAGTTATTAGTGATAGAAATCCATCTGGATAACAGCGGACCGACTGCTCGTAAAATATACGACAGGTCCGGACCACACGTAAATTTTGTTCGTATCTGAAAAAAATCTTAGGATACGAAAACATTGTTGAATGCCACAAATGATCCCAAATCACTCGTACGCAAAGTTTAAGAACAAATCTGTGCGTACGAACGGTTCGTGAATGAGGGTCAATATTCTTTTTTTCCCCATGCTCATGGGAGTTATAGTAGAATTGATTACTTCTTTATTGATAATCATCTAATCTCATTGTAAAGTAAAATCATACACTCTCAGGTATTAAACTCATAATTAAACTCATGTATTAAACTTTTCACCTCATGTTAAGAATCATGCACTCCAAATGACTCTGTGCATCTTGTGACCATCTTGATCTGCTGACTCTGTGCATCTTGTGACCATCTGTGCGAAACCAACCGTTTGTTCCTCATTTTAATGTCATGTTCCTCATTTTATCTGCTGATTAAACTGTGACCTTCTCGTGTTAGTCTAAAAACACTGTTGCATTATAAGAAAGTGCTGAATGCTCATTTTCCATTTGCTGAATGCTCATTTTCCATGTGTTATCAGAAGTTTCCACCTTGTGATAGATAAGCACCTCCTCGTTCCACCCATTGTACCACCCTGTTCCTCCCTCAACCCCTCCCCAAATTAGCTCCTCCTATACGAGGGTTTTAATCCATGCTGTGTTACTCTCTGAGCTCAGAGCAGAGCCAGACAGCTTCAGTGCCTGTATTATTTCTGTTCTCAATCTTGCAAGATTCATTAAATCTTTTAAACTTGAACTTCGTTTGGACAGCCTTGCCTCGTTATTCAGTTTATTTCACAATCTGGCGTCACGAACAGGATATTGCGTTTGACTGGACCGCCGCTGGAGACGACCGGACGGGACCCGGGACCGTGGGTCTGTAAGACCTGCTCCTCTTTCCTCGAGTAGACTTCAGAGACGAGAGGACGTTTCGGTCCTCACAGCGGGAGAGCCAGCATCGACAATATTCAACGAACCAACGAGAAGGCTGGGAGGTAAAGTAAAAATCTCTTTTCAAGTTTGAAAGATTTAAGCCGGAGTAAAACTGATACGAGACGCGTTCAAGGACCGTAGGAAATTTGAGCGTTTATTTCTAAACGTAAGAACACGTAAATCGTTGTGAGCGCGAGACCACGTAAATCGTTGTGAGCGTTTATTTTTAAACGTAAGAACACGTAAGTCGTTGTGAGCGCGAGAACACGTAAATCGTTGTGAGCGTTTATTTTTAAGAACGCAAGAGCACTCGATAGTGCAAGAACAATTTGCGCGTTAAACTCTTAACGCAGGAAGGTCCGTCCGAAAACCAAGCACGTAGGTAATTCAAATGTAGAAATACGTTAATAAATTACCGCCAATCGTGCCGCACGTAGGTTGTTATGAGGTAGAAATACCTTAAAGACTGCCGCAAATCGTGCTACAGCAGAAGTAAATTTGGGGAGCGCTCGATAAAAAGGAAAAATAAAAAGCAAAAAATAACAAATAAAAATAGATAAACCTGTGTAGTTACACTCGTTTTGAGATAAAATAAAATAATTAGGCGAATAAGCTGGTTATAAAACAGATAAATAAATTCATTCAAAAATAAATAGGTATACAACTTGGTTTTAAACAATAAACAAATTCATTCAAAAATAAAATAGGCAAATAACCTGTTTTTAAAACAGGTAAAATTAACTGAAATATTAAATAAATATAGATAACAAATAGAATTAAATAGATATAGTAAAAAAGTAAATAAAACAGACATTTAAATCAAATAAAAAAAAACAAAATGGGAACAAAAAACAGCAAAAGCGAAGCTTATATACCATGCGGGCCTGAAATTGACCGTATGAGAAGACTTCACGGTGATTTGTGTCTAAGTTTTGTGCCACAGTGGCATTGTAAATTCAATTTTCCAAGAAATGGATCGTTTGATCCACAGGAAATACAAAAATTAGAAGAACAATTGTTAGAACAAAAACGTAAGATCTGCAGCAAGAAAAAGATTCCACAAGGTGAGTTGTTAACAGTGACCAATCATGAGCAAGCTTTTAAGCTGTGGAAAAATGAATCCAAATTACAAAGTCAAAGAGTAATATCAAAAAGCCTTCAGATGACCCAGAAGATTAAGAAAGCAGACCAGAAGGCTCCAAAAGAGACAAAACATTTAGGAAAGAAAAATAAGAAAGGGACAGAAACACAAACTAACCCACTCAATGTTTCTTTCTCTCCCTCTGCTCCACCTGCGACTGGATCTTCTGGCCTCCCACCTCTCACCGTGCCGCTGTATCCTTCACTGGCACATCTGAGTTCACCCCAACCACCACCGTACCCTGAGCCACAGAGAACTGGACAACTTTCAAACTGGTTTCTGGACATGGACATGGACGATGACTTCCAAGGCTCCAAGAAAAAGGAGAAACCAGGAACGTCAACTGAATCAGGTACTGACAACACACCTGCCTCTTTATCCTCACCCTCTGATTTGACTGACATCTCAAAATCAGACACTGAACATGAGGGAATAGATTCTGGTGGACCAGCCAGGCCGAACACAAGACTTCAAGCTGAAATAAATCAGCTTAAGAAACAAGCAAGTCACATTCAAGATGAAATTGAAAAAACTCAACAAGAAATTGCAGACAAAAAGAAAGACAAAACCACCATCATCACTGCACCCATGATTGAGGTGGGGGGAGCTGAACAATCACAATTGGTCTATAGACCTTGGCCACACGCCGTGCTGATTGACATGGCCAAGCAGCACCTGCCTGATAGAGCCCAAGGTGGAGAAGTGATAGCTCTGGCATTGATCACGTTAGTCAGAGTGATAAGACCAACTCTCCATGAGATAAAGGTCATTTTATCAGCAATATATGGCCTTGGGTTTGTCTCCCAAATTAACCCTGAACTTTTTGAAAAGGAAGACGGTTTTCAACTCGTCAGTCCAGACATCAANGAATTTATTTGAAAACACTTGTTTTTCACTAGGTTATTTTAAGCTCAGCTAGTTAAAATTACAAGAAAAGTCATGAGCCCTCTGAATTGACATTTCATGTATTCATACTTTTTTTTTTCTAGGTCGACCCCCTGGTCCAGAGATGGAGTACTGTACTGATAGAGAGTCCTATTCACTGGCTGCTGGACTTGCTCTAGGCATGGTCTGTCTTGGGGTAAGTCAATACCAGTGGTGGGTACAGTTCCGCTAATCCGCTAATAGTGGAACTAACTTTCAGTTTAGCGGATTAGCATTTTGGCTAACTTTGAAAACTTTTAACGGGATTAGCTTCTGCAAAATTTGAATCGACAATTTTTTGCACTAAAAGCATACAGGAGAATGGTAAGTTACACAGAACAGTGCTATGCAATGCAGAGCTGAACAAAGTTAAGCACCGCCAAGTGACATCATCACCCTCACAGTGCTTTTCCCACTCATACCTACCGTAAGCAGTCTGACTCATGATGTCAGTTTACAGCCAATAACAGAGACTTTAACATAAATGCCAAACCAGAACAAGGAAATAACATGAAAAACCATTTTCACACTCAAAAACATCGTAAACGGTCAAACATTGTACACATAATTCCTACCATTGCATTGCAACATTCACACTGTCTCTGGGACATAACTCTCACACATTTCACACACCTTTACTTTAAAGGAGACCACATATAGGTATTTAAAATTTTTATGTTATTTCTGTGTGCTATCTTGACAATATTAATTCATTTTAATACACAAAATAATTCTTAGATAATTAATTATACCCTTTTTAATTCTGCCATTTTTAACTTTCGTTTTGAACGACCGGTTTCTTGAAGTCCACGCCCTTCAACGATCTGTTAACGCCCTCTGTAACAGCCAGTATCTGTAATGTGTTGTTGTTTTAAAATTAGCTCTTTTTTATTACTCATTTGACTTACTGTTAGTGCTAGCTTAAGATAACTTACCGAAACCCGTCTGAGCGCGCCGCAATTAGCTGCTCCTTTTAGCATGAGACCACCCGAATCCGAAGCTAATGTTAGCTTGTTCCTCTTCCGGTTTTCGCCAGCTCCGCTCGTTGCACGCGGAGATTTTGGGAGTTATCGCTGTTCCAGTCAAGACAACAAAGTTCACCAAGTGTCTCCCGTAAATTAATCTGTAAGGAGAAGGTCCTCGCTGCTGCGAGCCTGCTGCGAGGCTGAAATGAGGCTGTACAGTTGAAGCTCCGCTCCATCGCGCCGGAAGAGGGTCCCGTCGCAACCGGTCCCTAAGCCGGGGGTCCGCTCGTTTAATTTTTGCCGGCTGCGCGTTGGCAGCGATCGCAAATACACTAAAAATTGAACTAAAACATAAAAATAACAATTATACTTTATTTATAAAGCCATTTAAAAAAAACACAGCTGCAACAAAGTGCTGTACACATGAAATTAAGAACATATAAACAAAAGATGAGATGAAATCATGAAAAACAACAGTCATGTGTTTAATACAGAAGTGGGTTGAGCCTAACCAGGGGTTGCTAGGTGAGGGGCTGGACTCAGGTTTGAGGTGATTGGCTACGGCCTGTGACGTCAATAACTGCAGGAAGTGTGAATCCTGGTGTATTTATCAAAAATAAATAAATCTACTTAGAGTAAATAAACCACTGGGTGCATTTTTTTGGCACAAGGACTGTTTTTTTATGAAGTTAATACCCAAAGTTGAGTAAAAAAAACATTAAAAAGTGATTTTTGCATCTGTGGTCCCCTTTAAACAGATTTATTAGAGAGTCAGAGTCAGAGAGTCTTTATTGTCATTTGCACCGCATGTGGTACATGAGATGAAAACGAGATTATGTACACGAGGTCCCAGTTACATCCAACAACAAATGAAAGAGAAAAACAGTAATAACATCGAGAACTAACTAAGAAAAACATCAACTAGTAATACACTAAGCCTAATATAGTGGGAATAAACAGCAGCACGAACATGAGTTTGTATGAGCAGATGGTCACAGATGGTCACAGATGAACACAGCAACAAGAAAACATATCAGCATCAGCATGATGTGATATTTTGCAGTGTTTATTTTAATTTTATTTTTATTTATTCATGAGTCTAACAGCCTCAGGGTAGAAGCTGTTCCTCAGTCTAGTGGTTCTACACTTGATGCTCCTCAACCTCCGTCCTGAGGGGAGTGGGGCAAAGAGTGAGTGTGCTGGATGAGTGAGGTCTTTCATGATACAGGTGGCTCTTTTCCTGCATCTAGAGGTGTAAATGTCTGTGATGGTGGGGAGACTGACTCCAACAGACTTCTGTGCAGCCTTCACCACTCTCTGCAGAGCTTTCCTCTCTTCAACTGTGCAGCCTCCATGCCACACGTTGATGCTGGAGCACAGGATGCTCTCCACTGCACACCTGTAGAACGAGGTGAGAACTGGGCTGCTCAGACCGGCTCGTCTCAGCCGTCTGAGGAAGTAGAGTCTCTGATGACCTTTCTTGATCAGGCTGGTGGTGTTGTTGCTCCAGCTGAGGTTATCATTCATGTGTACACCCAAGTATTTGTAGCTGGAGACCACTTCCACTGCAGACCCACCTATTATCAGTGGGGCATGGGTGTGTTTGTTCCTTCTGAAGTCCACAATCATCTCCTTTGTCTTCTTCACATTCATGTGAAGATTATTCTCTTTGCACCAGCTCTCCAGGTGTTCCACCTCCTGTCTGTAGCTGGACTCATCATTGTTTGTGATGCATCCCACCACCGCTGTATCATCTGCAAACTTAACAATATGACAGCCTGGAAGTGTGGCTGTACAATCATATGTGAGCAGAGTGAACAGAAGGGGGCTCAGCACACATCCCTGAGGAGAGCCAGTGCTGAGGGTTATGGTGGAGGAGGAGAAGTTGTGGATCTTCACGGACTGTGGTCTGTCTGTTAAGAAGTCTAGTATCCAGTTACAAATAGAGGGGCTTAGTCCGAGTTATTACCGAGTTATTAGTTATTACCGAGAGTATATTGATGATGACGCACAGCAACTTTGTAGTTTGTTTATAAAAGTAGTTGACCTCAAAGAGGAGCACTAAAGTGAGTTAATTCATTTTAGTAAATGACAAGAGTGAGAGTCCAACACACACTGAATAGAGCTCTGCTCCGCCTCTTTGGTTCCGATGGACCAGATTAATTTCTGAAAGCTCACCTCTGTCTGACGGGGACGTGGACGCTTGACTTATGAATCACAAGTAAAGCACTTCATAAATCACTTTGTGGATTTTTGAATCGTTTTGAGTTGTGTTCACTTACAATGTTGTCACATCACAGACAGTCTTACAGTGTCAGCAACAGCAATGCATGATAAAAGTTAGAGCTTTAGTGTTAGCAAAGCTAATTTTTTTAGTGCGCGAATTAGCATTTAGCGAAATTGACTGTTTGGTTAGCTGTGCCCACCATTGGTCAATACTTTCTCATACACATAGTTTAACATCAGGGTTGTTGCTTGTGGATACATTGCAAGATGAATTAATATCTACACCAAACAGTATTTTCTGGATATTTTTGGTCACAAGCATACACAGAAATGTATAGATTTTGTATTTCATTAAATAAAATTTTACTGTTATGCATATATTATATGTTTGTTTCTTCTTCCAGCATGGCAGCAACCTTATTGGGATGACTGATCTTAACGTGCCTGAGCAGTTGTATCAGTATATGGTCGGGGGCCATCGCAGAGCTCAAGCAGGGCCCAACCGGGAAAGACACAAGTCCCCCAGCTACCAAATCAAGGTAGACAGACAAGTCCCTCTTTCTCTCTGTTTTTCCTCTCTCCTTTTGTAAATGTGTTTTTCATTTGTTTATTTTATGTAATTTTGTTGTATAACACAATCATTGTTCCACACTTATGAGCTATTTATAACAATATAAACGTAAATAAAACGGGAGCTAACACGAGACGATTCCGTCTCTAAAAAAACAATTAAAAAATGAATTTTATCTCAAATGTGTGATACAGGTCAACAGTTTATAAATTAAACCCATATAATTACACTTTGTAAGCTAAAAGAATATCCGCCGAGTGGTTTATGAGCTCTTTATCTAAATACCGTAGTATTTGTTTACTATAGCTAACCGCTAACAACAAAGCTAAAAGATCTATTTTTTTTATCTCAAACATCTCATAAAGCTAGTCACTTGTAAATGTCCATACAGTGATTACATTCTGTAAGTTTCATAAAAATCCGCAGAGTGGTTCCTGACTTATCTTGCTAACAAACACAGAGCTAACAGTAGTTACCTCCAGACCAGGAGGCCGGGCAGCGACAGTCAGTCCGAGCAGAGGGGGCTTTTTTTGGACACATGAGCTGGAAACGGTCGGTGGACTCTCTGGAAGTGTCCCCTAGCGGACAAAAGTGGTACTGCACCATTTTTTGCCAACATGAAAAACGGTCATATCTGAGCCAAAAATTGGTCTAAAAATATGGGAAAAAATCCATAAATATGTCGCTTCGCCGTATAAGTCGCAGGACATGCAAATTAGTAAAAAAAACAGCAACTTATATGCCGAAAAGTACGGTAGTAAGAAAAATTAGAAAGAGTTATTCATTTTGTACTGTTACTGGAAGATTATTATTGTTTGAACTTATTGTTTGAAAAAAGGGGCAGATATAATAAGATTTTTTTCCTCCTTCTGCTACCTTTCATTTTTTATATTTTGTATTTTATCGTTTATGGGATTGTTTTGTATTGTATTTTTTTTTTTTAATGATCAAATTTTATTAAGAAAAAAAAGTTCCCTTTATTTTTAGTGCTTCATTTGTTGAGGTTCACTTCCATGTTTACTGTGACCACATGACTTGAATCAGACTTGTCCACAGTGACCTTGGTGTGAAAACTTGAAACGTTGGGAACAATTGAGACACACATGTCACAGGATTTTTAAATCTATTTGTAGTGGAACGTTAAAACTACAAGGATCATCTCACACAAAAAGTTTCTCATATTATTTAATGGTTTCCTGTTTAGACTGCTTGTAACTTTGGTCAATTAATGAACCTCATCAATTATTGTTTCAGGAGGGTGATACAATAAATGTGGACGTTACATGTCCAGGGGCCACGCTGGCCTTCGCCATGATCTACCTCAAGACCAACAACAGGTGAGAAAAGACAAATATCTCCTGAATGTATTCTTTAAAAAAAAATGTCCATACTCAAATATTTATAATATCAAAAAGTTTTTTTTGTTGTTGTTGCTTACCTGGCACTATATACAGGGATATTTTGTGCAGTAGTAACTCAGTAAATCTGAGCTGTTCCAGCTTTTCATCAGCCTTGAACACAGCATTACATTTGTGAATCTGTAACGGTAAAAAAAAGTCTCAAAGGTCATATTTATAGGCAAGCCGATCAGTGCCCTTGCATGAAGCTAAATCAGTCTAGAAGTAGTCACTCAAGCATACAATGAGATTTGTAAAACTAGATTTGTATGCGTACAATAAGATCTACAAGCATACCACAAATTTTACAAATGTGTACCAGAACTACAAGATTAACAATACATACTGTAAACAGTTTTTCAAATGTACACATTTCAATTTGCACAAGTAGAAATATTCTGTGCATACACACACACAACACATACACTTAAAATATATCTTCCAGTATTTTCTTCCTCTGGTAAATGTACAGGAAAATAAACCTTTCTAGTAGTTTTTCCACCAGAAGGCGATGCTTATTTTGTGGACTGTACAGTTGAATAAACATAAAACATGGATAGGTTATCCTTACGCATGTAAAACAACAGGACAAATATATTTTCCAGTGTTGTCTTCCTATGTTAAAAATACTGGAAAATATATTTTTCTGGTATTTTTAGCAGTGGAAGAAAATACCAAAATATGTTTTTCCTGTAGTATTGAAAACCTGTGTATTTGTTTGTGAATCTTGTGGTAAGTATTTGTAAAACTTGTAGTACACTTGTGGATCTTAATGTGCACAGACAAATGTCATTGTTCGCACACAAATCTTGTACACTTATGTGAGTACTTTTGAGGCCAATTTACCTCTATAGACCACAACCTGTACAGACATAAGCTTTTTAAAAATTAAATGAATGTTGCAAAAACTTAAAAAGGCATGGAGCAATACTCACATGGGTTGATGTGGAGCACAGTGCATCAAATGTGACAGATTCTCCCTTGTATTGTTTTAAAACATGAGTAATTAACTCAGTTGAGAAGTTATCCTTGTTAACAAATTTTAAAACAATACTTGCAAAGTAATGTGTGCTACCATCAGTGTTAGCTCTAATAACTTTATCATTAAGTCCCCTGGCTGGGTGGTTGCACAGAACTTATGCCATCACTTCATAACATTATTGAGCTGCAAAGCCTGCACACCTTTTCACTTGTCAAGCATTTCAGCTCTCTTAGTACTTCACTTTGTGGCACAAAGACACATCAGGGATGGGTTAGCTTCAAGCCACCGTCATCCATTCAGAAATCACACGGAGGCAGCCAGACCCAGCTTGAGTTGTTTCTGAAAGAGCTACTGTACCATGCTGTAAATATATACCAGTACTATACTCAGTAAAATTAAACACACTCGTTGTAGGAAAATGTTTCTGGAAAAAACAATATCCTCAAACCCAACAAAGTTGTCAGGTCCTCTAGATGGTTTCTTATATCTTAAATATCCTCAGGTTTTACCAGTTGACTTGAACAATTAGTAAACAAAATTCATGTTTGTTAGTTTTACATTTTTTTAACATTTAGAACTCTTGGTTGTTTGAAACATCTTGGACAAATTTCCCAGGTTGGCTGTTGTCATAAGATTTTCCAGTATAACTCCACTCTGACTTCGTAATGTTCGGCACTGTGTTGCAGGACTACTAAAGCTCTTCTCATTTCAGCTGTGTGTCTCCATCTTTGTTTTCCTCATCTGCCTCTGATATTGAAATTGGCATAATATTTTATGCACCTGGTGAAAACAGGAGTTTCAAGACATAACCAAGGATCAACAAGTGCATCTATTACTGAGTGTTTTTTTTAGCATGAATACTGTGTACAGGAAGCATGATACATAATTATTATTCACAAAATAAAAGTCAAACTTCGTTAATGCTCACTCCTCTGTAAGAAGAAAAAGAAAAGACAACACAGCAGTTTCAAATTAATAATGAACAGCCAAGATGAAAATGCATACAAAAGCCAAGTTTCCTAAACATGGCTAATGTTTGCTGAATTCTGTGAACATCAGAGCATCCTAACCTGCTCCACAGAAAAACAAGACTCCTCCACCTCCCAGCTGTATATTGGTCAAGAGGTTCCTAATTTCCTCAAGGCTCATCTGGTGTTTTTTCCTTCTTGGTGGAGAAGGTGTTGAGGGAAGGCATTAGCACTCCCTTTCCTCATCCTGTTTCTATCCATTAGGTCGATTGCTGATTGGCTGCAGCCTCCAGACACTTGGTTTCTGCTGGACTTCATTAAGCCAGAGTTTCTGCTGCTGAGGGTTAGTGTGACGCAAGCTGTGCGTTTCTGTGACATGATTCTTTTCCCACCTTTCCTTAATCTTGTATACTTACTTGCGTCTCCCCTTTATGCCTCACTACCAGACTCTTGCACGTTGTATTATCATGTGGGATGAAATCCTCCCTAACACTGAGTGGGTCAAGAGTAACATACCCCAGGTGAGAAAATACACGGAGACACAGCATAACGGACTGTTCACATGCATATTAGTTACGTTTGTAAAGTTATTCTGTTCCATATGTTGTTTTCACAAATTAGTCATAAAACCAGTTGTACTAAAAAATACTATTTTTTTGCACCATTTTTTTTCCTTTTTAGATTATGAGGGGGAATTTTGACACTTCAGAAGACATTAATATGGAAACAATGGCGTGAGTATTTGACACAGAAGATTTACTTCTACCGTATTTACCGCCATTCATGTTGCACTGCTATATAAGTCACATCTGTCCAAATATGTCTAATAAAGTGGGGGAAAAAACATAAATAAGTCGCTTCGCCATATACAGTAAGTTGCATCTATTATGTGTCACTGCTCACGTTTGTTACGCGTCACCACTGACAACCCGGAAATGTGGGCCGGTGTTGGGCCAAAAATTGATTGGCTGCCAAATGACAGCTGCGGGAACGTGCACGGGAGTACTTTAACAATAATTTAACAAGGAGGGGGAGAGAGTGGTGGGGTATTTCAGCAGGGCCTTTAACAAAGCTGAGAGGCGCTACTGTGTGACAAGGCAATTTAACAAGATTAACACTTAAAAACTAGGGATGTAGCGGTACGCTAAAATCACATTTCGGTTCGGTTCAGTTTCAAGGAGGGCTCGGTTCGGTTAAGTTTCGGTACAAAAAAGGCCATAATGAAGACTTACAAAACGTTTATTTTGAAAAAATGCCAAGTAAACTATACATTTGTTTAAAAATAAATAAAAACAACCCATTTGGATGATATTTTAAATAAACGGCACACTTTACAACAAATAAACTATACTAACAATAATAAAAATCTTAATAAATACTATAACAGTCGGAACACTAATCAAGTTTTTGGCCAAAAAGACCAACTTGTCCACATTTTCTGCCAAAAGCACTGCTCTAGTTGCAGTGAATATCTCCAGCGATGGAGAAAACTGCTCACTAACAACAGTAGCAGGAATAAAGAGGTAGAGCTTTGATTATTTTGCAGTGTGGCTGTATTTGGCCTCATTACCGGTACTCACAACCTCTTGGACCTGCTCCCACCTGTCCCTGGAAAAGTTCAGAGTTCAGTCATCACAGACTTTTTAGCTGGAGGTGATCTCTGGTGGATTTTCCTGAAGAGGGAGAAGACTCGCAGCTGCTATCTCTGTCCCAGACTGGAAATAAAACACAGAGGTTAAAAAAAAAGAGTTAATAAGATTATAATTTTAAATTAAAAAATATTAAAAAAGTTAAATATAATAA
>JBBPBX010040696.1:0-10988 GCA_038048925.1 Garcialebias charrua
TGCATAATTTCTTCCTCATGAAGGAGTTTTTCCTTTCCACTGTTGCCTTTGTGCTTGCTCAAGACGAGAGTCTGCAATAAAGTTCAACTCAAAGCAGTCTGCTCCTCAGATTAAAGGAGCTGTATGTAACTTTTCTAACAATATATTTTTAACATATTTCTTCACTATGTCACTACCTCCTGACATACTGATTTTAGACAAGTAATCTCTGAAAAAAACTATGTCCCCTTGCTTCTCTAAAATTATTTCTAAAAATCCACAGTGACACGCCGTTAACCAGCCAATAAAAACAGAGTTTGTAACCAGCCAATAAAAACAGAGCTTGAATTTGAATTTCAGCAGAGCAAGGGTAACAGAGCCATATATGGCTCTGAGGGGGAGGGACCAGAAACGTGTCTCTGTTCAAAATTTTCCTAAGTTCCAGCGTGTTCCAGAAATTACATACTGAACCTTTAAAGGAGACCACATATAGGTATTTAAAATTTTTATGTTATGTCTGTGTGCTATCTTGACAATATTAATTCATTTTAATACACAAAATAATTCTTAGATAATTAATTATACCCTTTTTAATTCTGCCATTTTTAACTTTCGTTTTGAACGACCGGTTTCTTGAAGTCCACGCCCTTCAACGATCTGTTAACGCCCTCTGTAACAGCCAGTATCTGTAATGTGTTGTTGTTTTAAAATTAGCTCTTTTTTTATTACTCATTTGACTTACTGTTAGTGCTAGCTTAAGATAACTTACCGAAACCCGTCTGAGCGCGCCGCAATTTGCTGCTCCTTTTAGCATGAGACCACCCGAATCCGAAGCTAATGTTAGCTTGTTCCTCTTCCGGTGTTCGCCAGCTCCGCTCGTTGCACGCGGAGATTTTGGGAGTTATCGCTGTTCCAGTCAAGACAACAAAGTTCACCAAGTGTCTCCCGTAAATTAATCCGTAAGGAGAAGGTCCTCGCTGCTGCGAGGCTGCTGCGAGGGCAGCAGCGAGGCTGTACAATTGAAGCTCCGCTCCATCGCGCCAGAAGAGGGTCCCGTTGCCGCTGGTCCCTACGCCGGGGGTCCGCTCGTTTAATTTTTGACGGCTGCGCGTTGGGAGCGATCGCAAATACACTAAAAATTGAACTAAAATATAAAAATAACAATTATACTTTATTTATAAAGCCATTTAAAAAAACCACAGCTGCAACAAAGTGCTGTACACATGAAATTAAGAACATATAAACAAAAGATGAGATGAAATCATGAAAAACAACAGTCATGTGTTTAATACAGAAGTGGGTTGAGCCTAACCAGGGGTTGCTAGGTGAGGGGCTGGACTCAGGTTTGAGGTGATTGGCTACGGCCTGTGACGTCAATAACTGCAGGAAGTGTGAATCCTGGTGTATTTATCAAAAATAAATAAATCTACTTAGAGTAAATAAACCACTGGGTGCATTTTTTTGGCACAAGGACTGTTTTTTTATGAAGTAAATACCCAAAGTTGAGTAAAAAAAACATTAAAAAGTGAATTTTGCATCTGTGGTCCCCTTTAATAATGTTAACTTATTTTTATGTACCATAATTTTCATCCTATAAGTCACAGTTTTTTTGCATAATTAGCAGGTCTGCAACTTACATGCTGAAGCAACATATTTGGATTA
Organism: Garcialebias charrua; assembly: GCA_038048925.1. NCBI lineage: Eukaryota > Metazoa > Chordata > Actinopteri > Cyprinodontiformes > Rivulidae > Garcialebias > Garcialebias charrua. Next base: position 1,642 of record JBBPBX010040696.1, read on the forward strand.
TTGGATTATTTTCCCATATTTATAAACCAATTTTTGGCTGAGATATGACCATTTTCATTCATTCCGACTGAAAATATAGAACACTAACATTTTCAGCCTCTAGACGCCAGTTGAGTAGTAGGGCTGGGCGATATATCAATATTTTTAAAATATCAAGTTTTTTCTAAAGAGATATAAGATTAGACCATATTGTTTATATCGAGAATCCTCCTGCTGTCTGTTTTCTCCCACTCGCTCCCCTCCTTCTCCTTCACTGAACACAGACCCAGCCCCTCCTTCCTGCAGGCTGCAGGAGGGCGGAGCCGCTGAGACTTTCAGCACAAGTAAACACGGCAGATATGAAGAGTGACGCTAGCTGCTGAGGGGAAAAACAATGTTCTTGCTGAGCTAGTTTGGATTTAAATTGTCAGATGAGGGCAGAAAAAATATTTTTGTAGACGATGCTGAAAATAATCCCGACGAAAGGTCGGAACTACGAATCTTTTTCACCATTTAAACAGCGGAGTGGAGCATGAACCGTGAAACAGCAGAACCGAGTGTTTTTACAGCCTGCTGCTTCCTTAAAACAAACCACGGGTCTGAGCTCATTTAGTCGTGCGTGCACCGCAGAGAGAGGTGGAGACATTAATAAATCAGCAGTTTATCATATATCGCTAAAGATACGGTCCTTAGCGGCTAACAAGATGGCTAACGCTTTAGCCGTCTTCTTCCACAGCTGAGACTGACCGTGTCTTTAGCGATATATGATAAACTGCTGATTTAATAATGTCTCCGCCTCTCTGTTCACGTTTCTGAGTGGAGGCTGTCGTGTTTTTACACAAGGATTCAATGCGACACTTTGTAGAGCAACTTAGAGAACGTCTTTCGTGAACCCGGAAACAACCCCCTGACCCTTTCACAATAAAACCGGATACAGTATATCAAATATATTGTACCACAGAGGCTCACATTTACTGCAGTTCATAAACATACTGACTAAAGTGAAAGCACCTTTCTATCTTATCAAGACACTCAAAGCTCTTTAAAACACAATCTGCGTCCTCATTTACCCATTCATACAGCACTCTACTAGAACTGTACAAAGAATCAGTCAAAGTCAACTTTATTGTCAAAACTGCAATATGTACAGGACATACACAGGATTGAAATTGCATTTCTCTCAGTCCCTCGGTGCAACAGTAACCATTTAAACACTAAAACACTAAAACATTTAATAAACAAGCATAAAATGAAATAATAAAAGTGTAGTACTGTCCTGAGTTTATGCATAGTAGTTTTTGCATAGTAGTATAAAAGTATAAAAAGTTTCACCAACACCAAACACCAACATTTAATAAACATAATCATAAAATGAAATAGAGTGTAATACTGTCCTGAGCTTTTACGTAGAAGTATAAAAGTATAAAAAGTATACAGTATCTATAAAATAAATGAAGGTTCTGGCATTTGACATTTGTAAAAGAGTGACAAAGCAGCATATAAGGTTAATGTACACAGTATATCACACAGTGCACAGTATCCCCCTCCCCCACATTGGTGCTTCTGACCATATCTGTGTTATGCTTCAATCTGGTTCAATCTGGATTTCGCCCCCACCATAGCACCGAAACAGCCCTAGTAAAAATTACTAACGACCTCCTTCTTGCTGCTGACTCTGGTCTTCTGTCCATCCTCATTCTTCTTGATCTAAGTTCTGCCTTTGACACCATCTGTCATTCTATCCTCCTCAACAGACTAACCTCCATCGGCATCTCAGGTACCCCGTTAGACTGGTTCACCTCCTATCTCTCTGACCGCACTCAATTCATTCAGCTTAAATCCTTCCGTTCCCAGTCTTCCCCTGTCTCCACGGGTGTCCCCCAAGGCTCTGTCCTCGGACCCCTCCTCTTCATCATTTACCTCCTTCCTCTAGGCCACATCTTCCGCAAACATGGCATCCATTTCCACTGTTATGCTGATGACACGCAGCTCTACTTGTCATCAAAACCTAACTCCACCCACCCGCCCTCCATCCTCACCGACTGTCTCATTGAGCTAAATCACTGGTTTTCTAACAATTTCCTTCAACTAAACAGCAACAAAACAGAAGTCATTCTCGTCGGTACCAAAAACTCTATTTCAAAATCAGAACATCTTCTCGTCCCCCTTAACAACTCTCTGCTATCCCCCTCCCCTCAGGTCAAGAGCCTCGGTGTCATCCTCGACACCACTCTTTCCTTCACTTCACACATCAACAATATTACTCGGTCTGCCTATTTCCACCTCCGTAATATTAACCGTCTCCGTCCTTCTCTCACGCCCCGCTCCACAGCCATCCTGGTGCACAGTCTTGTGACTTCCCGTATTGATTACTGCAACTCCCTTCTCTACGGCCTCCCCAACAAATCTCTCCACAAGTTACAGATGGTCCAGAACTCAGCTGCCCGTGTCATCACTCAAACCTCCTACTATAACCACATCACTCCTGTCCTGCAGCAGCTCCACTGGCTCCCGGTTAAATCACGCATCATCTTCAAAATTCTACTTCTCACGTTCAAAGCTATCCACAACCTTGCCCCTCCTTATCTATCCGACCTCCTACAAATCTCCATCCCATCACGCTCTCTCAGGTCCTCCTCTTCACTACAACTCCATGTACCCTCTGCCCGTCTCTCCACCATGGGGAGCAGGGCCTTCACCTGCTCTGCCCCTCACCTCTGGAACGCTCTACCGCCCGACCTTCGAAACACCACCTCCCTTTCTCTGTTCAAGACTGCCCTGAAAACCCATCTCTTTAGACTAGCTTATCATTAACTTTACTAAATGTATTTTTATCTTCCATTTTATATCCTTTATGTATTTTATATTTCAATTTGTCGCTGATAATGTTTGCTCTGTATTCACTGTGTTGGTTTGTTAAGTGTCCTTGGGTGTCATGAAAGGCGCTTTTAAATAAAATGATTATTATTATTATTATTATTATGCTTAAGCCAGCATACAGGCCGCTGGTAAAAGTCACAAAACCAGTCCGCAAGCAGATACGAGTGTGGCCAGAGGGGTCTTCAGAGGCACTCCAGGACTGTTTTGACACCACAGATTGGGGTATGTTCAAAGAAGCTGCTACCACAAACAACAACACATGTCTCCAGGAGTACTCAGACACTGTATGTTCATACATCACCAAGTGCATTGATGATGTTACCAACCTCAAAACCATCACTGTTCGGGCTAATCAGAAGCCATGGCTGACAGCTGAGGTTTACAGACTCCTGAGAGCCAGGAATGCTGCCTTCAAAGCGAGAGATCAGGTGGGCCTGAGGGCAGCCAGAAAGAACCTGGATCTGGGCATCAGTAAGGCCAAGGAGCAGTATTCCAGGAAAATAGCTCACCGTTTCAAGGACAGCAAGGATACACGCAGTCTGTGGCAGGGAATACAGACCATCACAAACTACAACCCCCCCCCAGACCTGTGACAGCTCAACCTCTACGCTGAATGAACTGAATGAGTTCTTTGCTCGGTTTGAGGCAAGTAACAGCACACCTGCACATAAACTCCCCCCCTCTCCTGATGGCCAGGTGCTGGCGCTGTCCTCAGACAGCGTAAGGCGATCATTTATCAAGATTAACGCCCGGAAGGCCTCTGGTCCTGACAACATACCTGGTCGTGTGCTGAAGGACTGTGCAGGGGAACTCGCAGCGGTCTTCACGGACATCTTTAACATCTCACTGAGCCAGGCCATCGTCCCCACCTGTTTCAAAGCCACCACCATCATCCCTGTCCCAAAGAAGGCAACGCCCGCATGCCTCAATGACTATCGCCCAGTAGCACTCACCCCCATCCTGATGAAGTGCTTTGAACGGCTAGTCATGAAAAGCATCACATCTGTCCTCCCTGCCTCCCTGGATCCCTTCCAATTTGCATACCGACCTAATCGCTCAACCGACGATGCCATCTCCTCTGCCCTCCACACAGCTCTCACACATCTGGACACGAAGGACTCTTATGTTAGAATGCTGTTCATCGACTTCAGCTCGGCATTCAACACCATCATCCCCCAACAGCTCATCCATAAACTGGACAGTCTGGGGCTGAACACCTCAATGTGTAACTGGCTGCTAGACTTCCTGACCGGGAGACCACAGACAGTACGGATCGGGAGTAACACATCTAGCACCATCACATTGAACACAGGGGCCCCACAAGGATGTGTGCTGAGCCCCCTTCTATTCACCCTGCTAACACACGACTGCACACCATCGTACAGCTCCAACCACTTCATCAAGTTTGCGGACGACACAACAGTGGTAGGTCTCATCAGCAACAACGATGAGACGGACTACAGGATACCGGTTCATCTTCGAATCCAATTCAAAATTCTCATGTATGTCTACAAATCGCTGAACAGTCTCGCCCCCGCCTATCTCTCGGATCTGATACACCCATATGTCCCTCCACGTGCTTTGAGGTCAGAGGATCAGGTACTCTTAATAGTTCCAGAAACTCGCCTTAAGCGCAGGGGTGACAGGGCTTTCTCTGTAGCAGGCCCAAGACTCTGGAACGAGTTACCGCTGCTCATCAAACAGGCCCCCTCCCTCTCGGTTTTCAAATCCCGGTTAAAAACTCACTACTACTCCATCGCTTTCAATGCCAGCTGATTTGTATTGGATCGTTTTATTTATGATCTGCAATGTTTTTATGTTTTTCGTGTTGTACTTCATTGTCTGTGTTGCCTGTTGCGTGTTTGTTTGTCCAGCACTTTGTGTGGACTTGTTCCTGTTTAAAGTGCTTTATAAATAAAATGGTATGGTATGGTAGTAATAAATGTAAACAGTTGAATGTAAACAGTAGTATGACTATAGGCAGTAATGTAATGCAAACATTAGTGTGAATATAAGAAGTACCGTAGTACAAACTGAATGAGCACATGACCGTGAGTTGAGTGAATAACCCGTTATGATGACACAGAGTCCAGTGTTAAAATCTTTGTGTTGTGTGGTAATGTGTGAAAGTTTTTTGTGATTAAGGCAGTGTGGATGTATAATAGATGCAACGTATTTACGGATTTTTACACTTTATTAGACAAATTTGGACTGACGTGACTGACAGAGTGGTGCGACGTTTACGGAAAATACGGTAGAAGACTGTTTTTGTTCAGTGCCCTGAGATGACTTCACTTGTGACTTGGTGCTATATAAATAAACTGAACTGAATTGACGTACTCCAACGTGTGTGCTTTGGTTTCACCGAGCGCACGAAGCTGAAAAGCAGAATTTTCTGCAGACGTTTTAACCACAAACAAGTTTAGATGGCACAAACAGTGGGCAGGTCTTTCACTTCATAACTCACTTCCTTTCTGAGTGTTTACATACATTATATTTACTACTACAGGCGGAAATTAGTATTATTACTATAACCTGGCACAATGCATCTTTCCTGTTTTTGTAGGTCAATGTATTGTTGTGCACTGTCCCTGAGAAAACAAATAAATCAAATCATCATCACTAGCAGGTTGTGCTTTCCCCCTGTCTTCAAAGCCAGTCAAACTGTGGAGCGTAAAGCCCCTATTGTGGTGAGAGTGGTATGTTTGGCTGGGTGGGGGTCTGGGGGGTCTCACTAGATGCCACAGCAGTGTAGCGTTTCTGTCTCTCCTTCCTCGTCTATGCTTTCTCCTCAGCAAAATATTTCACCAGGACGGAGCTGCAATAAGATCCCTGTGCATGCTCCCAATCTTTTTTGCCTCCCAAACCACCCATCCCCCCTCTCCTCTCTCCCTCTTTCTTCCCTCAAATCTCTTCATTCCTCTCTGCAATTGAGCAGTGGAAAGAGGCTGGCACTTTAGGGGGGGCGGGGGTGTATGGCGTCCGAGGCGCTCTGATGAAGCGGCGGTGTAGAGTTTTGTGTGGGACGGGGTGGAGGGGGATGGCTGAGCTCTGGGTTGGGACAGGAAACAGCCCCCTCTAGATGATGAAACTGGAGCTTTATTTGTTTATGGTGGAGAGGGCCTTGTCGCGTTAGAAGAAACCCACAAACCCACTCAATCAAGCCTCCCTGGGCTCACGTGTGGACGGCGTTGAAAGGTGAATGGGCACCTAGAAGGCCTGTGCTGTGGAGTCACGGCACCGTGGAGCCATCTGAAGACTGGCGGTGCAGCCAGAGGGAGACCTTCAGGGCCGGTTGTGAGAAGAAATGAATTGTGGACTTTTTTTGTACAAAATAATGCTGAAAGATTTAGTTGTCGTGAACATGACAGAAACCATTGGAAGATGTTTTGGTCCTATTTTTTTTAGAAATGCTTTGTTATTAAGGATGCCAATTTATAATCAAGTACCATTATTACTGCTCCGTTCACAGTTTAAGTCTGTTTCTGTATCAAAATATAAAAGCATGTAGATCAGGAACAGTTTGCGGCCACCTTTGGTCTTGGTACTTTGTGAAACATGGACAAAATGTGTAAAATAACTGCAAGAACTTTGAGAAACGCAGTTTTGATGAAACACATGAGAAAACCCAGCCCACTTTGGATTCAAGGATTCAGAGTTTTTTATTTGTCATTCACACCACATGTGGTACATGTGGTGGAGCAAAATAGTGTACCCAGGGTCCAGTTACATCCAACAAAAGTATAAAATGTAAAAGAAAAACAGTAATAAGATCTAAGATATGAACTAAGAAAAACAATAATAAAAATACAAAAAGCACTAGTAGAATAAAAACAATACACTGAGCGCATAAGTCTGTGTGAGCAGATGAGCATGCATGAACACAGCAACATGAAACAGATCAGCAGCAACATGAAACAGATCAGCAGCAACATGAAACAGATCAGCAGCAACATGAAACAGATCAGCAGCAACATGAAACAGATCAGCAGCAACATGAAACAGATCAGCAGCAACATGAAACAGATCAGCAGCAACATGAAACAGATCAGCAGCAACATGAAACAGATCAGCAGCAACATGAAACAGATCAGCAGCAACATGAAACAGATCAGCAGCAACATGAAACAGATCAGCAGCAACATGAAACAGATCAGCAGCAACATGAAACAGATCAGCAGCAACATGAAACAGATCAGCAGCAACATGAAACAGATCAGCAGCAACATGAAACAGATCAGCAGCAACATGAAACAGATCAGCAGCAACATGAAACAGATCAGCAGCAACATGAAACAGATCAGCAGCAACATGAAACAGATCAGCAGCAACATGAAACAGATCAGCAGCAACATGAAACAGATCAGCAGCAACATGAAACAGATCAGCAGCAACATGAAACAGATCAGCAGCAACATGAAACAGATCAGCAGCAACATGAAACAGATCAGCAGCAACATGAAACAGATCAGCAGCAACATGAAACAGATCAGCAGCAACATGAAACAGATCAGCAGCAACATGAAACAGATCAGCAGCAACATGAAACAGATCAGCAGCAACATGAAACAGATCAGCAGCAACATGAAACAGATCAGCAGCAACATGAAACAGATCAGCAGCAACATGAAACAGATCAGCAGCAACATGAAACAGATCAGCAGCAACATGAAACAGATCAGCAGCAACATGAAACAGATCAGCAGCAACATGAAACAGATCAGCAGCAACATGAAACAGATCAGCAGCAACATGAAACAGATCAGCAGCAACATGAAACAGATCAGCAGCAACATGAAACAGATCAGCAGCAACATGAAACAGATCAGCAGCAACATGAAACAGATCAGCAGCAACATGAAACAGATCAGCAGCAACATGAAACAGATCAGCAGCAACATGAAACAGATCAGCAGCAACATGAAACAGATCAGCAGCAACATGAAACAGATCAGCAGCAACATGAAACAGATCAGCAGCAACATGAAACAGATCAGCAGCAACATGAAACAGATCAGCAGCAACATGAAACAGATCAGCAGCAACATGAAACAGATCAGCAGCAACATGAAACAGATCAGCAGCAACATGAAACAGATCAGCAGCAACATGAAACAGATCAGCAGCAACATGAAACAGATCAGCAGCAACATGAAACAGATCAGCAGCAACATGAAACAGATCAGCAGCAACATGAAACAGATCAGCAGCAACATGAAACAGATCAGCAGCAACATGAAACAGATCAGCAGCAACATGAAACAGATCAGCAGCAACATGAAACAGATCAGCAGCAACATGAAACAGATCAGCAGCAACATGAAACAGATCAGCAGCAACATGAAACAGATCAGCAGCAACATGAAACAGATCAGCAGCAACATGAAACAGATCAGCAGCAACATGAAACAGATCAGCAGCAACATGAAACAGATCAGCAGCAACATGAAACAGATCAGCAGCAACATGAAACAGATCAGCAGCAACATGAAACAGATCAGCAGCAACATGAAACAGATCAGCAGCAACATGAAACAGATCAGCAGCAACATGAAACAGATCAGCAGCAACATGAAACAGATCAGCAGCAACATGAAACAGATCAGCAGCAACATGAAACAGATCAGCAGCAACATGAAACAGATCAGCAGCAACATGAAACAGATCAGCAGCAACATGAAACAGATCAGCAGCAACATGAAACAGATCAGCAGCAACATGAAACAGATCAGCAGCAACATGAAACAGATCAGCAGCAACATGAAACAGATCAGCAGCAACATGAAACAGATCAGCAGCAACATGAAACAGATCAGCAGCAACATGAAACAGATCAGCAGCAACATGAAACAGATCAGCAGCAACATGAAACAGATCAGCAGCAACATGAAACAGATCAGCAGCAACATGAAACAGATCAGCAGCAACATGAAACAGATCAGCAGCAACATGAAACAGATCAGCAGCAACATGAAACAGATCAGCAGCAACATGAAACAGATCAGTAGCAACATGAAACAGATCAGCAGCAACATGAAACAGATCAGCAGCAACATGAAACAGATCAGCAGCAACATGAAACAGATCAGCAGCAACATGAAACAGATCAGCAGCAACATGATGTGATTTTTTTTCACAGTGATTATCCTGGTTAGAGATTCATGAGTCTAACAGCCTCAGGGTAGAAGCTGTTCCTCAGTCTAGTGGTTCTACACTTAATGCTCCTCAACCTCCTTCCTGAAGGGAGTGGGGCAAAAAGTGTGTGTGCTGGATGAGTGGGGTCCTTCGTGATGCAGGTGGCCCTCTTCCTACATCTGGAGGTGTAGATGTCTGGGGAGGCTGACTCCAACAGACCCCTTGGAGGGCTAAAGCTCAGGTGTATGTTAAAATTTAAAAAAGCATAGCAGAGTGCACAACTAAGCGTTAACTTTTTTTAATCTTGTTTTGTTTGTTATTGTTTTTTTTACTTATTTTACAGTTAATCAACA
>JBBPBX010040696.1:11016-29240 GCA_038048925.1 Garcialebias charrua
TTCAGTTGTTGCAAAGCGGATGGTAGAATTTTGGGCAGTAGTTTCATTGACTCCCTTGCAATTTTTCCAATTTTTTTATTCTTGCTCAGTTCTTCTTGAGATTTTTCCGTCTAAATAGAGCTTCAAAACATTTTTACAACTTAAAACATGAGATGGGGGTCAACAAAGTTAAGTCAGGTCTTATGGACGGTTTATCATTGTTTTGTTTTGTTGAAACTTTTCGTCTTTCATCCAAAGGACTTCATCAGTCCGAGGAGCCACAACAAAAAGTTTGCAGTCCCAAGTTTGTTAGGGCTCCTCGGACTGATGAAGTCCTTTGGGTGAAGGACGAAACGCTAAAAAAAATAAAACATCCAGAAGACCTGACTTAACCTTGTTGTATTTTTTTAACCTGGATTATTGAGCATGAACTTTGATGAGATGGGAGTCAGTTTTAAAGTCAACATCAATAAAATAGATATTTGAAAATACTTTACCTGAAAAACTGAAAGAATACCTGTAAGTTTTCTTTGTTGTTCTACTAAGGAGGGGAAATAAATGCATGATAAATACAGTAATCTACTAAAACACTTATTTTATTGATGGAATTCATCACAGAAGACCTTTAAAAAAATTATTCTTTAAATAAAAGTTGTAAATTGAGGGTACAACGTGTTACTACTGGAAACCATGTCCAAATATCACCCAAAATGTGTTCAGTCAAGGCCAAAAGTCACTCAAGAAGCATGAGTGGGTTTGTGAGTTTGACTTGTGGCTGAGTGGTTAGAGCAGTTGTCCTCCCATGCAAGAGTTGGGGGTTTAAATCCACCAGCAGTCGCATGCCAAAGTGTCCCTGGGCAAGACACTGAACCCCTCATTGCCTCCAATATGTGCCCCATTGGTGTATGAATGTGATAAATCACTGATTAGTTTTTGTAGAGATACAGGTAGTCCCCGACTTACGAGCGTATCGTTATACGAGGTTCCGGACTTACGAGCTCACTAGCGAACAGTAAAGTTGTAAAGAACATACAGAAAATATAGCACTGGTATGTGTTTTTAGATGAAAGTGTGTTAGCTAACAGTTTGTAAACAAGTTTCTGAGCATGTTTATGAACTAGTATGTACGTTTGTGTCGAAAAACGATCGTTCGTAGTAGCACTAGCATAAATTTTCCGACTTACAACCGAAAATCCGGACTTACGAGCGACACGTGTTTCGTGTTCCGACATACGAGATTTTGTGTTACGAGCACCTCGCAGGAACGGAACTCGCTCGTAAGTCGGGGACTACCTGTATATAGTGGAGCGCTGCATGAATAGGTAAATGAGGCACAGATTATAAAGAGCTTTGAGTACCTTGTTAAGATATTAACAAGTTTGTTAACATTTACATGTTTCCAAACATATTAGTGAGAAAAGAACCATGTAACGTCTGCCTGTTGAAATTGTTTCCAAACGAGATGTGGTGTGGAGTTTGTGCACATGTTTGTGTGTGTGTGTGTGTGTGTGTGTGTGTGTGGTCTCTGATCCCCTGCCCCCTACACCAGAACACTGGAGCCAAGAACCAGAGATTGGGCCAGGAGCGATACGAGCGAGACCTGGGGGAAACAGAGGCAGCCAAGAACTCTGCGTGTAGCTTTTGTTGTTAACGCACAAGTTATCTGAATCCTATTTGGAGCTGGAGCGGGTGTAAGAGCAGGAAATAAGCCGAACGCACAGCTCATTCCTCCATGATTCAAAGAGCTGACTGGAGCTGTTTAAAGTAAAGCCCTCGTCCTGGAAGGATTTTCCAGAGTCCAAATAAATCTGTGTTTTGTGCAGGTAATCCTCGTGTGTACCCTCTGAATCCGCTGATGCTTTCTTTAGAACAAAAACAAGCAATGAACATGTGCTCTACCGTGTTGGCATCTTTTTTCTAAATCTCTTTAAAGCATCTAGGTAGCTTAGCTTTAAAGAAAAAAGGGAGACGCAGCAGGGCGTGGTCCATACATACCTTTGCCCAGGCCTCTTTTATCACTGGATCAGTTAACGTTCCCTTTAAACCGCAGCAGACAGGCCTGCTTTGACAAGGAAAATATCTTCTACGAGTTTAGTACGTTTATACCTGGATGGATCGCCTCACCGGTGTTATTCAGCTGCTTATTTTTCAGTTTGTGTGAATGTGTGTGTGCGTGTGTGTGACTGATGGGGAGGAATTTCTTTCTGACTGATAAGATCTTCTCGGTGTTCTCACATAGGGGCTCTATCAGGACTACAACACGCACATGCACACAGACACATCCTACCATCATCTGATTCTACCACTCTGTTGGATGGGAGGACGCATTTCTTTTGCATTTACAAGTCGTGTATGTGTGAGAGCTGCCGTATGTCTCCTCCTGGATGTTGGTTGGGGTGAAATTGAAAAAGCCCATGTTGCCATTTCTCAGATTACACCGTCTGTCTGCACTATTTATATTTAGTCTCTCCTCTGCCGTGATAAGCAAATTACTGAAACCTGGAATGAAAATCGTTCGTCTTGATGTAATTCTAACCATTGTTTGCAGGAAAGTCCCATTCAGTGCTCACATATGTGAATATGGTGTATGTTCAGTGCAATCAGGGAACCAAAGTGTTCAAAAATGGCGTTAAAAGTCATATAAAGTAGTGTGTAAAATGGTGCAATTACTTCAGTGGTTCATGATTTCTTAAACTGATATCATCACAATGTAAGAAATTGAAGTTTTTTTTTTTTGTTTGTTTTAAACTTTCATTTTTTGATTTAGTAGTAAGAATAGTGATTATGCTAGCAGAAGCAGACTAAAGGTTAATATTTCCAAATAGTGGAAAAATTGGCTAAATCTTCCTAACTGAGTCCAACTATCTACATTTATTGCCACACATGTCTGTTAGCAGGCAGTATGTTTCATTTACACGGAAATATATTGGTGTTTTGATGGAGCGTTTAAAATAAAAATATGTTATAAATATGTCATTGCTACAGGTAATTGTTTTTTGGTTTTTTGGCTTGGCTTGGCATTCCTTTAAAGAATGTGCATGGCCTGCCACCTTCTGTGTCAAAGTTTTAAACAAAAAAAAACCCCACTTAGCTGCAGAGTTAAAGCTGTACCTTGAAAATTATGTTGCGTGATCTCAAACAATATTGTGTGATCTGCTCAGAGTGCGTGTTTAAAATGACTCAGTTACTACCACACCTAACGTTAGCACAGTATCTGTTAAATTGTGAGGCAGTTTTGTTGACTGAAGCTGATTAGCTGAGGCCACCTAGCTCACCATTCCTCCTTTTCCAGTTCAATTCAACCTTTATTTAAACAGGTTAGTCTCAATGAGCCTCGGGGACTTATTTACAAGAGTCCTGATTTAAACAAAGAACACAGATGACAACAGTAGACAATCATAAAAAGTATATACTGCAAAATGAAAAGTAAATGGAAGAAATTATATAAAAAATGAAACAAAAACTGCTACATTATAAAGTGATGTAAAATACTAAAAACAGGAACATGTCTGCGTTGGTTTTTACCAGGAACTTAGCAAGTGTTTGAAGCCGCTTAGAGAGGTCGTGGTCGAGAGTTTCATATCTTTTAGCAAGATATTCCAGGGAACAGGAGCAGAGTAGGAGAAGGCCCTTTTGTCTAGTTCAGTCCTCACTGACGGAACACTGCAGGTAATGATGTCCTGAGAGTGCACGCTGTAGCTGCACTCACACAGAGACATGTAGGAGGAGATGTATGAAGGCAGCAGACCAAGAAGTGATTTAAAGATGAAAATGACCCAGTGTTTAGTGTATATGAATCAGGTCTCTTGTAAATGAGTCCTCGAGGCCCAGCCCTGTCTAAATAAAGGTTGAATGAATATCTTATATCCTTATGTACTGTTTCTTTTATACTTTATATTTTGCTATTTTGGGGTGTAACTGGGACTCTGTGTACACAATTTAGTTCCACCTGCTGTACCATGTGATGGCAGCAGTAAAACTGACTTGAAATTGAACTTGTGAGAGTCTGCGTGAAGTTAATGATGACCATTTAACCAGTGAATACAAGATGCAGCAATGGGTAGGATAGTTACAGCCAGTTATGAATCTTAGTGCACTGATAGACAGTGTCCAACATCTGTAAGGTACAGGAACATTCATGCAAATAATGTCACTGTAGTCAATGGATGGAAGGAAAGTCACAGTTACAAGGTGTTTCCTAGCATTCAGAGTTAGACAGGATCTATTTCTGAAAAAGAAACCCAGTTTAACTTTCAGTTTCTTTACCAGGTTTTCAACAGTTTGTGACTTAAAAGAGAGATGTGAGTCGACCAAGATACCCAAGATTTTTTAAAGAAACAACAAACTCAATTGGAACACTCTTTGAAGATAAAATAGAAGGAAGGACTGCTGGAATCGACTTCCTGTTTGAAAAAAAGCATCCCTTTGGTTTTATCAGCATTTATCACATGTTTGAGACGGAACAAATCAGACTGGATGATGTCAAAAGCGGATTGTAAAAGCTGGAAAGCCTTAGCAACTGTTTTAGCTCAACAATAAACAACTGTGTCATCAGCATAGAAATGTAAGGCTGCATCAGGGATGATCTGACCCCCATTACTTATGTAGATTGTGAAGAGGGTGGGTCCTTAGACTGAGCCTTGTGGTACACCATTGTTGACTGTTAAATAACTGGAGGAAATGTCCTTGATGTTGAACACATTGCCTCCGATCGGAAAGAGTTAGAAAACCAACCAATGGTGTGATCTGAGAAACCGATTTCTGAGAGCTTATGACACAAGATGTTACGATCCACAGTGTCAAAGCTTTAGACAGGTCTAAGAAAAGTGCAGCACAATAGTCCTTAGCATCCAATGCTTCAACAACGTCATTAAGAACCTTCAGTGAAAGAGTCGTTGTGCTGTGTTGTTTCCTGAAACCAGATTGATGGAGAGGTAAGATGTTAAATGAGTCCAAATACTTTTTGATTTGAGAGTTTATCAGTTTTTTGGCTAAAATGCAGAGTTTAGAGATCAGTCAATAGTTGATCAGTGAGGTGGGGTCACCTCCCTTCAGCAAAGGTAGAACAAAAGCTGCGTTCATGCATGTGGAACAATGTTTTGACTTATGGACAGATTAAAAATGTGAGACACTGGTTCTGCAATGATTTATTTGCATGATCTTTCTGCAGCAGGTCATTAAAAGAGCCCTGTTCACTATTCACAAACCAACAAATGTTAGCTAAATGTTGTCATACAATGAAAACAGAGCAAGTCTTTCTCTAACCACATTGTTCAGAAGGATTTTATTTGGCTGATGATTTATTTGGTCTTGGACATGTCCAGAGGAAGGACAGTTGGTATATTGGTAGATGCAGCTGCCAGTAAAAAGGCAAAGAGGAGATATATGGACACAGAGAGGACATGGAGGTAGTGAGGACAGAGGATGCAGTGGACAGAGTGAGCTGGAGGAGGATGACTTAAGCCCCCAGTATAGCTGTGCGTTGGGCCGAACGCCGCTCCACGCCGTGCGAACGCCACGGCACAAGCCTTTGAACGCGGGCGTGAACGCGCCAAGCTCAAATTTTACGACCGCTTACGCGTGCGCGTTGTCTCACAATAAACTGCCCAGCGCCGGACTGTTTTGTATGTGACACAAATGTATTAAATTCCCCTTCTTCATACCTGATCTGGACTTTTCTTTTGTTTTTTTGCCAAAAGTCAAGTGATCGCTTCCTCCTTGATGAGAAATGAATGAGTTTGTCATGAGTGAACTAAACTCATGTCCAACGTGGCTGCGGGAGGCTCTAAATATTTCCTGGTGTTCTGGTGTGCTGGACCAGCGCTCCCTGTTTTTATTTTATTTTTTAGAACTTTTTATTAACATATAAACACAGAAAACTGCTGCGCAGCCGTTCCCCACCCGACCTGTCAATTAATTCAGTAGGCGTGTCAGCAAATGACCAATCAGCGACCTCAATTTGTCCCGTAGGTAAACGCTCCGCCCTGCTGCTGCTCAAATGACATCAAAAATTTGGAGTGAAAATGCTGGAGCCTCACGCTGAGCTATGCTGTGAACAGCATGCGCGCAGCACGCGCGCGTCGAGCGGCGTTCGGCCCAACGCAGAGCTATACTGCGGGCTTCACTGTGGCGACCCTTAGGGGGGATCAGACAAAAGAAGATTTGACTGATGCAGATGAATTGCTGTGACCTTGTTTCAGGTCTCACTTTGATGCCAATAACTGTCAAAATGACCACTAAAATGGTATATCACTGAGCTTCTACTGTCGAGAGACTACTGTAGTTGGTGATCATAGTTGTGGAAAAAAATACATTAGCTGCAGTATTGCTGAACTCTGAGTGTTTGCAAAAAAGCGACCAGCGAGCCTTGAAGCCACGTTTTGTGTGGCCAGTTTTTGAAAATTGCAGCCTATTTTGTAAGCATGGCTTGCTTGACTGTGCGCATTATTCTGCTGTCCACCTCCACCCACAGTGGCTCTCTTTGTTCCTACCTCTTAATTTACTAGTGTACACTTTTAAAACGAAGACAGACATATTTAGACCAGTTTTTATAATGATTGTATTTATCATCAGTGCCATGCTTAGACCCAGACATCTGCCATGGATGGGTTCTGTCAGAGGAGAGTTCTAGTGTTGGAGTCAAAATACAGATCTTGTGCTCTTGAGCTGAGTTAGAAACACCCAGGACACTTTCAGATGAATGTGAGACAGGTTATTGTGAATATTTTGAGAGAAATGTTGTCCCACCAATGTTTTGCACATGTTCACAACTCAAACACCCTTGTGTCTCTTTGACTTCATCAAGATGAGACCCCCTCAAAAGTCTCAAGACCTACAGGAGACTCCCTCGTGAATATGTATCACCAACTAGTCACAGCCCAGTGGGATACTACTGTATTTTTCGCTGTATAAGTCACAGTTTTTTGCATAATTTGCATGCCCTGCAACTTATAGGCCGAAGCGACGTATTTATGGATTTTTTTTCCCATATTTATAAACCAATTTTTGGATGAGATTTGACCGTTTTCATTCATTCTGACTGAAAAAAAATTGAACAGTATCATTTTCAGCCACTAGATGGCAGAGTAGTAAGGCCTGCCATTGTATCATGTAATACATAGTTCCCATGTGACGTCACATCTGTGTTACTTCCGGGTGGACCCTCATTTCGAAAGGCGGCGCGCTGCCTCTCGACATGAGGCTGACAGCGCAGTCTATGGATGTTCATTTTTCACGTTGTTTTTTTTTTTTTTGTTAATTTCTAATTAATTGCAATGGTTACTTCGTGTTGTGTCAGTGGGTGTTCCAGTCGGGTAGACGTTTGGGCAACGCGCAGGTTTCACTCAATCAAAAAAAAAACATGAAGGATTTATCTCATCGTAGAAGCTCACAGCTGAGCAGCCTGCAGCCCCAACTCTGCTTGGATCTGCTCTGAAGACATCTGCTTTTGGCCGGTAAACAAAATATTCTACATAAATCATTTTGTGAAACAATGTTAGAGTACAACTGTCTGTGTGTTAGAGCTGTTTTTTTTTTTTTCATTAGCAATACCGTCTTGCATGCTGTGGTTAGCTTAGCATCTCGCTAACGCAACAATGGCCTCCTCACGGTCCAGCCGGTCCACCGGGACCGGCAGGGAGACCACCCCAGTGGGGAAAGGAGGACGGGAGCCAAGTCGTGCGGGCGACGCGTCGGTCCCATGGGACGTGCCCCCGCAACCGCGACGGTTCCACGCCGTCTGACCTGAGCTCGACGGACCCTCGGCTCCAGTGCTAACAACATGCTAACTTCCAACACGGTAACACTCAAAAGTGCTGGTTCTGGTCCGTGTTCAGCTTGGACTGTTTGTGCTGGCTGTGTGTTATTTTAGTTAAACCTTTATTTAGCTGGTTAGATATGATTGAGACAGTTTACACATCTTTTTTGGATTTAAAGCTGTGAAGCCGGTGTGCGCTCCTTGTAGTAATTAAATAATTAATGATATCAGAGTAACTTGTGACTAGTTGTCCGATTCGTCTGCCATGATTTCTTTCTCAAACTCATTTAACTCCGACCACTGCCATTTTCTCTTGTTCCTTGGTGAAGCTGTGGTAGCTCGTGTTTTTGTCCGTATAATTTGCTCTGGTTGTTCGTGTCTGAGCTCGACGGACCCTCCGCTCCAGTGCTAACTCTATGCTAACCTCCAACACGGTAACACTCAAAAGTGCTGGTTCTGGTCCGTGTTCAGCTTGGACTGTTTGTGCTGGCTGTGTGTTATTTTAGTTCAACCTTTTTTTAGCTGGTTAGATATGATTGAGACAGTTTACACATCTTTTTTGGATTTAAAGCTGTGAAGCTCTGTGCTGTGAAGCCGGTGTGCGCTCCTTGTAGTAATTAAATAATTAATGATATCGGAGTAACTACTTTGTGACAAGTTGTCTGATTCGTCTGCCATGATTTCTTTCTCAAACTCATTTAACTCCGACCATTTTGCTCTTGTTCCTTGGTGAAGCTGTGGTAGCTCGTGTTTTTGCTCTGGTTGTTCGCGTCTGCTTGTTCGCCATCTTGCCTTTCATCTTGCCTTTAGATATGGTGCAAAACTGGTATTGCGCAATACTGGGGGCGTGTCTGGGAACTATGTATAGGTAAAAGGGGCTATAATGACAAATTCAAAAAAGTTCAAGACAAAAACAACTGGACTTTATTTATTATACTTTACTTTATACTTTATTATTTTTATCTTGAACTTTTTTGAATTTACCATGTCCTGGATGACTGAGAATCTTCACCAGCTATTAATTACTCAATCGGCCTGCCATGGTCTCCCCACCTTCATTCTGCTCTCTGCTTGGAGCAACCGTTAAACTATCTTCATTTCGCTGCACCGCCTCGATGAAATGCAGCCAATTTGACCATTAAAGTGCATTTACTAAGTAAAAGTTCAACTAAGACACACCTTTGCTATAATTTCATGCAAACAAATAATTGTTTTAGGTGCTTGTCATATTTCGAGGAAACGAGCAGCGTTCCTCCTTCCTTTTTCCTCCATGTCTGTACGCTCCCGGAGCACCAAGGCAGCGAATACTTTTGAAATACAGCTGATTTGGCCATTAAAGTCCTTTCATTAAGCAAACGTTAGACTGAGACACACATTTACTGTAAAGTCGAGCAAACAAACTATTGTTTTTAGGTGTTTATCTTGTTAAATTTTGAAGACATGAACAGTGGCTCGTCCCTCTGCGCGTGCCCGCTTACGCAAATCGGGTTTTGAAATGCAGCCGATTTGACGGTCAAAGTACATTAATTAAGCAAAAGTTACTGAAACACACCTTTACTATAACTTTGAGCAAATAAATAATTGTTTTTAGGTGGTTATCTTGATTAATTTGCACAGCAACTTGTCCCGTGCACACATTTACTTCCGTGCATCGGCTTTTGAAATGCAGCTGATTTGACGGTCAAAGTGCATTTAATAAGCAAACGTTAGACTGAGACACACCTTGGCTATAATTTCGAGCAAACAAATAATTGTTTTTAATTGTTAATCTTGTTAAATTCTTGTTAAAGTCCTCCCGTGCAGGTGCATGCTTCCGTGGCCGCCATTTGGCAGTCCATCGGTTTTTGGCACAACACCGGCCCACATTTCCAGGTTCAGTCCACATTTCCGGGTTGTCAGTGGTGACGCAAAACAAACACAACACGTCAGCTGTGATGCATAATAGATGTGACGGATATGGCCAAGTGACATATTTATGGATTTTTCCACTTCATTAAACAACTATGGACTGATGCAAATTATAGACCGGTGCAACGTGAACGATGGAAAATACGGTACTTTTATCAAAGCTGCCAACCTCATCTAAAATTTAAAAAATCATGGATTTAAACATACTGTTTTCAGTTTTGGTCAGTCGCTGAAAATGTCATAAGTTCACCTTGTTGCTACTAGATCCTTCTTTTTCAACACGCGGAAACAAGTAAAGCCGTAAAATTTAGCTGGCATTAGCGTGGCCTGGATGTACTGAGGTGACACAAGAACACCACTCCCTGTCTGCCCTCCTTAATCATATTTTGGGGGCTTGTTTGCTTAAGCAGAGCATTGAATCAACCAAGCATCCTGTCTCAAAAAGCTGTCTGCGCTCTCTGCAGTATTAACCCCATGAATTGGGCCTTTGACTGATGTGGCACGGCCCAGGAATGTTGGGAAATTGGGAAGGTGAGGGGAGGAGGCGCGGGGTCCTGAAGTGAAAGAAATGGGAGGGGGATGAAGGGGTCCAGCTCTGGAGAGTGACACTGGATACATGTTTGAACATATCATGTTAATACTTTAGAGACACACGGAGCTGAACGGGCGTTCGTGGATGGAGACTGAGCCGTGCTGTTAGTGAGTTCAGCTCAGTAAGTGTGAAACTCTTCAGAACAAATCACTCACATCAGCTCAAATGCAAAAGATTTGATTCAGAATAAGACTTTTATTTTACAGAAAGTGTTCAATTGTAGCTTTATTAGCATTTTGAGATTAAAAATTCCAGCAAAGACAGAAAGTAACCATCTTCTTTATTTTTTTTACTGAATCCAGTGAGAATTAGTTTGTCTACGTCTCAGCGGGTCCTCTCGGTGAACCAAACCTCCAAACGGTTTGCTGGCACGCGTACAACACTTGCTCTTATGCCTGACTGAGACACATTAGACTATGGAATTCAACAACAAGTGCTGGCCCATTAACCATTTGCCATTTCCGCAAATATTTTCCATCACAGTTCTTTTTCACTATAAGTAGGGTACACAGTCAACGACATGACCCCAAACTCACTCAAAGACCTTTAATGTCAGAGCGCCTTTCTTCCTGAAACTCCCAGAGGAGTTGTTTTTCACATTTTAGTGGGACACCAGGATGCTGTAGTAATACACTCTAAACCTGAGTCTTGAAAACTATAAGTACAGCTTACAATAGGACAATTTAAATTGTTTTCAACCATAGAGAGTGGGTTCTTTCACTTAAGTTTTAAACATTAATTGTTATATTTAGGCATGGACAACATGCAAACTCCACCCAGAAAGACCCAGGCCAGGATTTGAACCGGCAGCCTTCTCACTGAGAAGCACCAGCTCTACCAACTGAGCCATTGTTCTGCCCTCATGATAATATCCCAATAAAAATATACTTTTCCTCTAAATTTTATTTGTTTGCTGCTGAAATTTGGAAGGATTTGTATAAGACCAAAAGTAAGTTTGGCTGCTTCCTTCTTCAGGAGTTGCTACATCGAGCAAACTTGCATGAAACATTTGGCAATCGTTTTATGCCGGATACCCTTCCTGATGCAACCTGGGCTCTGAACCAGCAACTTCAGGGTTACAAGACCACAACACTGACCACCAAGCTACTGCAGCCCCAAGTACCGTACTTGCCACCGTACACGTCACAACGCTGTATAAGTCGCATCAGTCCAAAAAAGTCTAATAAATTGGAAAGAAACATAAATGTCACTTCTCCGTGTAAGTCGCATCTATTAAGCGTCATCGCTGACCACCCAGAAACGTGGGCTGGTGTTGTGCCAAAAATTGATTCGCTGCCGAATGGCGGCCGTGGGAGCGTGCACGGGAGGATTTTAACAGTAATTTAACAAGATTAACACTTAAAAACAATTATTTGTTTGCTCGACATTATAGCAAAGGTGTGCCTCAGTTGAACTTTTCCTTAATAAATGCACTTTAATGGTCAAATCAGCTGCATTTCACCTGGGCGGCAAAATGCAGCTGATTTAATGTTTGCTCCACGAGTTCCGGAGCAAGACAATGGTGGCCTCTATGGCAAGCCAAGTCAGAGTCAGAGTGTCTTTATTGTCATTTGCACCGCATGTAGTACATGTGATGAAATGAGATTATGTACACAGGGTCCCAGTTACATCCAACAACAAAATGTAAGAGAAAAACAGTAATAACATCTAGGATATGAACTAAGAAAAACATCAACTAGAAATACACTAAGCCCTAGAGTAATAGAAAAACGTCATTACAAACAGCAGCACGAACATGAGTCTTTATGAGCAGATGGTCACAGATGAACACAGCAACAAGAAAACAGATCAGCATCAGCATGATGTGATATTTTGCAGTGTTTATTCTTATTATTTATTTATTCATGAGTCTAACAGCCTCAGGGTAGAAGCTGTTCCTCAGTCTAGTGGTTCTACATTTGATGCTCCTCAACCTCCGTCCTGAGGGGAGTGGGGCAAAGAGTGTGTGTGCTGGGTGAGTGAGGTCTTTCATGATGCAGGTGGCTCTTTTCCTGCATCTGGAGGTGTAAATGTCTGTGATGGTGGGGAGACTGACTCCAACAGACTTCTGTGCAGCCTTCACCACTCTCTGTAGAGCTTTTCTCTCTGCAACTGTGCAGCCTCCATGCCACACGTTGATGCTGGAGCACAGGATGCTCTCCACTGCACACCTGTAGAAGGAGGTGAGAACTGGGCTGCTCAGACCAGCTCGTCTCAGCCGTCTGAGGAAGTAGAGTCTCTGATGACCTTTCTTGATCAGGCTGGTGGTGTTGTTGCTCCAGCTGAGGTTATCATTCAAGTGTACACCCAAGTATTTGTAGCTGGAGACCACTTCCACCACTGATCCACCTATGTTCAGTGGGGTGTGTGTTTGTTTGTTCCTTCTGAAGTCCACAATCATCTCCTTTGTCTTCTTCACATTCATGTGAAGGTTATTCTCTTTGCACCAGCTCTCCAGGTGTTCCACCTCCTGCCTGTAGCTGGACTCATCATTGTTTGTGATGCATCCCACCACCGCTGTATCATCTGCAAACTTTACAATATGACAACCTGGATGGGTAGCTGCACAATCATATGTGAGCAGAGTGAACAGAAGGGGGCTCAACACACATCCTTGAGGAGAGCCAGTGCTGAGGGCAATGGTGGAGGAGGAGAAGTTGTGGATCCTCACTGACTGTGGTCTGTTTGTTAAAAAGTCTAGTACCCAGTTACAAATGGAGGGGCTTAGTCCAAGTGTGGATAGTTTGTCCATCAGAGTTTGGGGGATCATGGTGTTGAAGGCAGATGTGAAGTCCACAAAGAGCATACGGACGTAGGAGTCTTTCTGATCCAGGTGGGTGAGAGCAGTGTGGACCACGGACGAGATGGCGTCCTCTGTTGATCGGTTCTCACGGTAAGCATACTGATGAGGGTCCTCGTTGATGTTGACGGTTGTTTTGATGTGGGTCATGACCAGTTTTTCGAAGCATTTTGCAACTATCGGGGTGAGGGCCACCGGCCGATAGTCGTTCAGACCAGTCACTGTGGAGCTTTTTGGGACTGGGATGATGGTGGCGGTCTTCAGGCAGGTGGGGACTGTTTCCAGAGCAAGTGAGGTGTTGAAGATGTCAGCCAGCACCTCACAGAGCTGGTCCGCACATTCCTTCAGAACTTTCCCGGGGATGTTGTCCGGTCCAGTTGCTTTATGAGGGTTGATCCTTCTGAGACTACTCCTCACTTCTGTTGTGGTCACGCTGAGATGCTCTTCCTCTGGTGATGAGGTGAGTCTGGTGCTGGGTGGTCTATTTGGGTCTTCAAACCGTGCATAAAACTTGTTGAGGGCATCAGGCAGAGATGGGTCTTTGGGGCACTGTTTGCTCCTGCTTTTATAATCAGTTATGCATTTGATGCCCTTCCACATGCTCCGTGGGTCTTGTGAGGTGAACTGTCCCTCGATCCTCTGTGCATATGTGGCCTTTGCCCTCTTAATGCCAGCAACCAGCTCTTTCCTGGTCTTCCTCAGCTCCTCTGAGTCTCCAGACTTGAAGGCAGTGTTCCTGGCTGCCAGCAGGGTGCGAACCTCTTTGTTTAACCAGGGTTTTGTGTTGGGGTAAGATATAACATATTTTTTTATGGATACATTTTCAGAGCATGTGCATATAACCCAGTACTGAGGATGCATAAAGTTCCAGATTCACTGAGCTTCCATCAGTAGCTGCAGTGTCTCATTAATAGCCACTTTTACCTATTAATGATACACTTGTCTTGTCATATTGCTCTAGGGCCCTCTAGTGGCTGAAAATGGTAGTGTTCAATATTTTTCATGCCAGAATGAATGAACTGGTCCGATCTCAGCCAAAAATTGGGTTATAAATTTGGAAAAAAACATATTTCAGTTGCTTCATTGTATAAGTCACAGGAAATGCAAATTTATGCAAAAAGATGGGACTTATATGGCAAAAAATATGGTATCTGGATTAGCCTCTAGATACAAATAAAGCAGTGTGCATTCACTGGCTACTTTAGTAGGTACACTAGCCAACCACAAAGTACCCGCTCAATGTATTTATGTATCTAGACATGTTGAAGACAACTTTCTGAAGTTCAATCCAGCATCAAAACAAGGATGAAAGGAGATTTAAGCAATGTTGTACTGTATTTGATGTGGTTGTTGGCGTCAGACAAACTGGTCTGAGTATTTCATGAACTGCTGATCTGCTGGGATTTTTACACTCAACCATTCCTTCTTGAGATGACCGAAAGGCAACAATAGCTCAAATAACCACTTACAAACAAAGATCTGCAGAACAACATCTGTGAACACAACCTGACTGACCAACAGCAGCTGAAGACCACACCAGGTACCACTGCCTGGTCTGATGAGACTCAAGTCACTGGTCTCCATGGTCACCAGATGAGCATAAATAATCAGAGTTTACTGTCTGAAATTCCCTGCTGTTTGCAGAAATAAAAGTCAAGTTAGATTCCTGATTTTCCAACAATAGTTAATACATACCGGTACATTGTGATAGACCGGTGACTTGTCTAAGGTGTGCCTGGCCTCTCATCTGTCGGCTGCTGGGCTTGGGTTTTTCATGGATCCATCGGTCTTAAGCGCTCTGTGGTGGTGTGTAAAATGTCAGGCAGCACGTTAGAACGTCACATCTCTACATGTTTAAGCTTGTTGAACAGGCGGTGTGATGATAGATCAGTTTGACACTACAGTATCAGAGGCTTTATTGCAGTCCCAGTAATGGGTGTAATGGATTGGAATTGGAAAAATAACATTTTGTCCATGGCTTGCAGCCTCTGCTGCGTGTCAGACAGAACAGAGAAGTTTCATCGTTATCATCATAAATAAACCTACAGTAAAACGTGATTAGGAACCTTGTTATGTTATAAAGGTGCATATTGTTTGGACTATAAGGCGCATTAAGCAAAATAAAACTCAGATAAGTCAAACTATATTCAACTTGTTCGTAATAACCACATAAAATCGGTTCGAGGTCAGTAAGAGCACGCAGAATTAATGCATAAGGTGCACCGGGTTATAAGGCTCACTGTTGATTTTTGAGAAAATTCAAGGATTTTAAGTGCGCCTTATACTGTAGTCTGAAAAATATGGTAGTTAAAACAATACAAGTGTTTACATGAACACCGATCAGGTTACTGATCGGCGTAAACCACCCGTTTCGATCTGATCACAAATTAGGACGGATCACGCAGAATACACAAAAATAACCCGAACGGGGTGTTTACATGACACACTTTTGTTCCGATCAGCCGTTTGATCCGATTACTTATGTCTATGTAAATATAGCTTACGACAGCCTGTAGAAAAGTTCTGAATATGAAGACATGTTGCCAGAATATGATCCACTTGGCAGTATCAATGCTGTTCATAGAAATTGATTCCATGACTTTAAAGTGTGTGCTTGACCTGGTTTTTATCATCTTCTTATATTTAAGCCCCACTTTTTTGTACTTTGTCTTCACTTGTGCTGACCAGGACAATCTTCGATGAGCAGTTATTAAAATCATCAGCTGCCCACTGTCTCTGTGTCTCTTGTCCTCCCTCTTTATGGCTTTGTAACTCGTATTTCTCCTTCCTCTCTTTCGGTCCATGCTGTCAGGCAATCACAATTTAAAATAAGGTTTAAATTACAGGACTGGCTGTGGCTTTCCGTTATTCTCTCAGAGTTTTTGCCAACTCGCAATTTGGCTTTTAATGGAACCCTGCCATGCTGCTGAACCTAAAGATTTCTTGCAGATGTGGACAGGCTCTGAAAAACTGTCGCCTGTGTTGTGAGCTCTGAACGCAGCGTAGAGTTAACGCGTATCCCATTCTTCTCCAGAACGTACAGGTAATGTGGGCGCATGCACAAAGCATTGCGCTTCCTTCAAATCAAACCAGATTTCACAATTGGTGGTGAAACACCTTCAGTGTGCATCTCCTGACGGTGCAACTTGTGTTTATTTGTGTTTTCAGTTTATTGTGTTTGGGAGTGGATGGAGAATTCATCCAAATAAAGACTGAGGGGGAATTTCCTTATTCATAGTGGAACAAATAGATCCATTACCCCAGTAAACCAGTGTAATGATGTTGTGAGGAGTGAAGACCTTATACTGGGACGGCGTGAGGCTCAATGAGAGACTTGTCAACTTGACCCCTGTGACTCCCTGAGCGGGGGGAGGAAGTGTTGAGGAAGAGAGGGCCTGTCCAGGAATGTGTGGGGAGGGGAGCTCACCGAGCAAAGATCTCAGGATGACGTCTTTTTTTATATTCAGACTCAAATCATTATTTCTTTATAATGTGAGCAAAATTAATACTTCCTTATCTCTTCACACCAGTCTTCATGTTAAAGGGATAATTCGGATATTTGTTGTGTTGCATGATATAATTACTCCTATAACAAGACTTTCCTTTTCTGGACAAGACATCCCCCTCTCCACCTCTGTTACTAATCTTGGAATAAAAATGGACTCCAATCTTACATTTGAAAATCACATTAAGCTTCTGTTTAAAACTTGCTTCTTCCATCTTCGAAACATCTCCAGACTTCGCCCATCCCTAACTTTTTCCGATGCTGAGAAGCTCGTCCATGCTTTTGTCTCCTCCAGGCTCGACTACTGCAACTCCCTGTTTATTGGAATCCCTGGCAAAAACCTTCAGAAACTTCAATATATTCAAAACAGTGCAGCAAGGATCTTGTTGAGAGTTCGTAAATTTGAACATATTACGCCCATTCTCCATAACCTTCATTGGCTTCCTGTCGCCTACAGAATTCAGTACAAAACTGCTCTCATTACACATCAATGCTTACACGGAACTTCACCAGATTATCTGAAGGATATTCTCATTCCATACTCATCCACCCGTTCGCTGCGGTCACAGAACAGCAATCTCCTTCACATTCCGAGAACCAAATTAAGGACCATGGGAGACCGGGCTTTCAGTGTGGCTGCCCCCCGCCTGTGGAACTCTCTTCCTGACTGTCTAAGAGCCCCACAGTCTGTGGTTGACTTTAAGAGCGACTTGAAGACCTTTCTTTTCGACCAAGCATACTCTACCTCCTCATGATTCTACTTTTGATCTTAGCTGATATTGTTATTGATTTTAATTGTTTTATTATTTGTTTTATTGTCATTTAATTCTGTTGCTCCTTGTAGCACTTTGAGATTTTCATTAATGAAAAGTGCGTTATAAATTGAATTCATTATTATTATTATTATTATTACTTCTTACCTGTTGCGACTGCTCATTGATCAAACTGTTACTGGGATTTACGCAAGTGGTTTTTTAACAAACATTTACGTAATTTTCACATTATGCGAGTAATCTTTTTGTGCTTGCACATACAGTAACAACACAATTATGTCATTTTGGTCAGAATTTAATTTTAATTCTCCAAACTGAAGTAGTCCAAAGAGCTATCTTCTATAGGAAGATACTGATTGTTCATAAGTTTTACACATAACCTATTTTTTCTGTATTATTCAAACCAATTTTAAAATTTCATGATTTTCCTCTGACCACCTGTATTTTTCAGACTACTGTATAAGGTGCACTTAAAATCCTTTAATTTTCTCAAGAATCGACAGTGAGCCCAGTGCGTCTTGTGTATTAATCCTGGTTGTGCTTACTGACCTCAAACCGAATGTATGTGGTTATTGTGAATTAGATGAATAAAGTTTGACTTATATGACTGTTTTGTTTCACTTAATACACCTTATACTGTAGTCTGAAAAATACCATAGTCTTTTTTGATTTTTTTGTTTTTTTATGGCCACTGTAAAGCACAAAGTTATACAGGTCTCTCTTGTAAATGAGTCCTCGAGGCTCAATGGGATTAACCTGCCTAAATAAAGGTTGAATTAGCTGAGGCGATAAATTGTAAATTTGACATGATAACATGAAACAGTCATGTACTGTATTCAAAACCAGAGTTGTTTCTTGGCATGAGTTGTTTGGCACTTTGAAATTAGCAGCAGAAATTATATATACAGTAT
>JBBPBX010040697.1:0-17519 GCA_038048925.1 Garcialebias charrua
TTCACTTATTCAGAAGAGCTGTGGCGCACCGCTACCCCCCACCCCCGCAAGTGTCGGATGTGTTTTTGAACAGAAGCATTTTAAAATGTCTCGAAACTACAGTTAACTTCATATTAATATTGTAGTGCATATGTTTTGTCTCCCGTGGGTCGTACAGTATCAGAAATCAAGAATAAATGGTTTGATCTGAAAATGGCTTCAAACAAACGTCTCGCCGCAGCACGGACAGGAGGTGGTCAAGGAATAGTCTGCGAGATGGATGGACAATAAATGCCATGCTGCGCGCGTGCCAACATGTTTTGCAGCACAAATGAGTCATGCGCGCTCCTCCTGGTCAGCGCGCAACCACATTCTGCAGGTTATATTTCGAATCAGATATAATAATCTATTGCTCCGATGGTGTTTGGCACAGCAGTCCAGCAATAGCATGAAAATCAGTCTTAATTCGTACTTGTTCTGCGGCGGTGTATGGGAATTTTATGTACCTGGGTGTTAATATGAGGAGCGGCTTTGATGACCAAGGGGAGCGCACGACTCACTGAAGCCTGCGCGACACACCAGACAAATTAAACTTAAAATTATAATTCTAATTCAAACAGAATAACCTATTGTCAAGAATAATTATGGTGCGTGATATTTTAAACCCAAAATATTTTCTAAATAACGAAATATGAAGTTATTAGTGAAGGAAATCCATCATAACAGCGGACCGACTGCTCGTAAATTTACGACAGGTCTGGACCACACGTAAATTTTGTTCGTATCTGAGAAAAATCCTAGGATACGAAAACATTGTTGAATGCCACAAATGATCCCAAATCGCTCGTACGCACAGTTTAAGAACAAATCTGTGCGTACGAACGGTTCGTGAATGAGGGCCAATGTTCAGTCAATGTTCAGACAATGTTCAGTCAATGTTCAGACAATGTCAGAAGTGCACACTTTTTGTAACAAAACAAAAATAGAGATTTGGTCATAAATTATAACAACCATTAAAGTGTCAAAGATGTAAGAACTAATTGAATGAAATTACACCAATTTTTTTTTCGTACAGTGAGTGAAGGTTCAGTGTTAACGTTCAGCGTTAACGTTCAGGCAAAGTTCAGACAAGGTTGGGTCCTGAACATTCGACATTCGACCATTAGACGACGTTCACTGAACGTCATCTGAACATTTGTTTGCTAGCTGGGTAAAGTTCTTTAGTTTGTAGCAGGTCGCTTTTGTAAAAGAGTCCACGAGACTCAATGAGATTTACCTGACTAAATAAAGGTTGAATGAAAAACACCATGAAGTCACAGTACCCCTGCTCCGTCACAAACTGAGCTTGTATGACATCTGCTGAGTTCATAGGACCTGTTTGTGTTGTCAATGCAGGACTGTTTTTTTTTTAACTGAGGCACCGAGGACATCTTTGGCACAATGTGGACAAGGTGCAGGAGAGCAGAGCATCAGGAGAAGCTCTGAGGTCTGTTCGGCTGCAGTTGATGTGTAGTCTGGAGTCACAAGATCAGATCCTGATGCAGCAGTTCAGCGATGGCTTCATATGTCTGGCTGGCTGTTTTCACTGCCCCATCTGGCAAACAACACAAAATTATTGTTATAATCTCCTCTAAACATCATTGTCCTTTGCTTTTATCTGTAATTTTCAAAGTTTGGAGTGTTTCTGTCATGACATACTTGCTTTACAGTGCAGTGACTTGTCCCATCCTTCTCCAAGGACACCCACGGCTAGAGGATCTTTACACAGGAACTGACTGATTAACCTGAAATAAATCACATTACACATTAATACAGGCCTATAGGCCTAAGTGACAAATTTATGGATTTTTCCCCATATTTATAAACCATTTTTGGACTGAGATATGACCGTTTCCATTTATTCTGACTGAACCAAAACAAACCAAAAACAGAAGTACAGTACAGTAGATAGAAGTAACATGTATGGCATGAAGTTGGCGGTTGTATCACGTAATATGAAAACGTGGCTATAATGATAAATTCAAAAAAGTTCAAGACAAAAACAACTGGACTTTATTTATTATACTATGCTTTAGACTATTTTTTTCCTTCCTTGCACTTTTTAGAATTTACCATGTCCTGGATGACTGAGAATCTTCACTCGCTATTATCGACTCAAACGGCCTGCCATACACCACATTCTGCTCTGCTTCGAACCTTGAAAACAGCTGCCAACTCGGCGAATTAGACCATTAAAGTGCATTTATTAAGCAAATGATAGACTCAGACACACCTCCTCTCCTACAATTTCGAGCTAACAAATATTGTTTATGTGATTTTCTTGTTATATTTCAGAGAAACGAGCCGTTCCGCCATCTTTTTTTTTTTTTCAGAAAAGCCTCTCGGCTGTTGCTGAAGCTAGTCTCCGGTGTTTTTTCAGTCCAAAAACGCTCAGAGAGTTGCATGACTCACTGGAAATATGCTTAAAGTTATAAAACACTCACCATCTACTATAGACTCCATAAGAAGAGAAGTGGCTGTGTCAAGGCCAGTCTCCCTCACACTGTTGGCTGGGCAGTTTGCATTTCCTGGAAGACCGACTCTTCTTCTTCTTCTTCTTCTTCTTGGCGGATTGCAAACAACGTTCAGGTGCATACGCCACCTACTGGAGAAGACTGAATCTCCGCCCTCCGACCTAGGAATACGCCCCCTGACCAATCAGTGAACACGCTGTGCTGATGTCATAACTGGACCCTAGAGGAACCGGACCTTTGTACCTAGTTGAGGCAGGCACCAAAATAGGACCGGTTTCACGTGAACAGGACCCTGTGGGTACACCCCATAACTAGTTGTTAACTAGTTACGAACGAGCCCGAACGAGCGCGAACAGGACCTGTGGATAAGAGGCATAAGGTCACCAATGGTAAGTACTTTTCGACCCTCGACGTCGCCTCTGGTTTTGTTGGACCATCCCTGTGCGCACCGATGACCGATACAAACTAGCTTTCACTTTTAGTGGCCGACAATACACCTTCACCAGGTGTCCCTTTGGCTACGCTAACTCACCTGCAAAGTTCATCATCTTCCTAAACAAAGCATGTCCAGACACCCACGAGCGTGGGACACTGATTTATGTGGACAATGTCCTTTTGAGGCAGCCAACACTAGACTCACATTTGGCTGAGATCGGCCACGTTCTGAATCAACTAACGACTGCTGGTGCAAAAATGTCACTGTCAAAATGCCAGTAGTGCAAAACCAAGGTGGACTACGTTGGCCTGCTAGTAGGCCCAGACGGAGTACAGCCTCAGCTGACTCGCACCCAAGGCCTTGACAACCTCAACGTTCCCACCAATCTCAAAGAACTACAATGTTTTCTGGGCATGTGTAATTACTCGAACCAGTTCATAGAAAACTATGCAGACCTTGCAAAACCACTGACTGAACTCCTTAAGAAGGATGCTCCATTTGTCTGGACTGACAAACAACGGCACGCAATGGACGCTCTCATAAACAGGATCAAGTCAGCACCAGGGGCAGCCATGGCGTAGTGGTAATGGCAGTCGTCCCCCAATCGGAAGGTTGGCGGTTCGAATCCTGGTTCCCCACACCATGTGTCGTTGTGTCCTTGGGCAAGACACTTAACCCCGAGTTGCTCCCAGTAGGACTGGAAAGCACCTTGCATGGTAGTCTGCCGCTACCGGTGTATGAATGTGTGTAACATTCAATGTGTGTAGCACTTTGAGATTTTCACTAATGAAAAGTGCGTTATAAATTGAATTCATTATTATTATTATTGTTATTATGTTTAGTCTATCCAGACTACAACAAAGAGTTTTACTTGGACGTGGGCTTCTCAGCTCATTGCATAAGTTATGTAAGGATATAGCACCCTCATGTCCGTATGGGATGTGGGCCTCTCCACATCTCTCTGAAACTCTCAGTGCTTACACCTTCTTGAAGCTCTCAAGGACACTATTTTTACAATTATTATGAATTAATGGACACTAATTAATCAGATTGAACTTTCTCTTTAATGTGTGTTAATTCAGAATTGATCAACAGTATATTTTTGTCATTTAATGATGATTTTACTAAGCTGGTATATTTTAAATATGCCAAAGTTAAGAGAACATCTCAGAATGATCTTGCTTTAAACTGTCTGCTCTATGCAGAATAAGTGTCTAAAGTTGAATGAACAATCCTTCGTATTTGTTTGAACTGTTTTTGGAACGAAGGAAAAGTGCTAGACATAGCTTGCTTTCGGTCTCCCGTCCTTTCTAAAAACAATGAATCTGTTCTCAAAACAAAGTACATGGCTTGTTCACATGCACCTGCATCTGCTGACGTATGTTTTTTTATTTACTGTCTACCCTACCTGTCACTCAGACGAACTGACCTTCAAAGTCACTCCTTCTCTAGTGGTGGACAGCCAATCAGCAGGAAGTATGTGACTAAGTCACACCCCCTTCTTAAAGGGGCACTTCCTGCATTTTTTTCTTTAGTGCTTTGGGGAGAACTAAGTCACAACCTGCTTCTCTCCTCTGGGAAAGCTGGAGACGTTCCGGTCAATGTGTCAAATAGACCCACGTTTCAGCTGGAGTTACAGTAAAGCTTACTGTAACTCACTCACTCATCTTCTGGAAGAATTTGTTTTCTGAAGTTTTATTTTGAAAGTCCAGCCAGTAGCTGGCTCTATTCCTGCCGGGAGAAGCGCGCTTCTTGCTCGTCTGAATCAGCTCACACGCGCAGAGGTCATCTGGGCGTGAACTGGACAACACAGTCCGTTAGTGTCCACAAACTTCAACTCTTATCTCCAAGACGTATCGTCAACAGGTAACGAGGCGTTGATGTGTTCTGAGCGTGTGAGAAGCCCAGCTAAGACCTGTATGGGAAAGTTTGCCACCCTGGTTGTTTTCAAAATAATTAACTTCAGTTAACTTAGCTTCCACTTATTTCTTCCTCCTATTTCTTATTTTTCATAAGCTTTAATCTGTCAAGTAATGTGCCAACAGTTTAAGTTCCTGACTGTCTGTTTGTTTTAATTTGAATTCTTGTCAACGTAGTTATTAAATCAGAGCTAATATCGATACAAATGTTTAATGTAATTTTTGTGATAGTTTCAATAAAAGGTCTATTTTCTGGTAGACCAACATAAGTTGAAGTCTCTCGTGAAATTACATTTTTCCTAATTACAGTAAAAGCAATTTAGTATCGGAAAAAGGAAGAACTCGCGCATTGGTGGCAGTTTGTGCAGATAAACTCTGCTCAGACCTGCGCATCTAGAAATATAGGTAAGTCAGTAAACTGACCAGTAAGTCCTATATCTCTACAATAATGGTGGCCCAGTAAGTGTTTAAATACCTTACCCCACCTTATTCATTACAATTGGTGGCTCGTCCGAGTTCCTAGAACGATTATTAAGTTGTTTTGTGTAGCTTATTGTCACGGTATTTGTTGGCATAGTTTGCATCCTGTTGTGGACTTATAGAATAGTTTTGGCTGGTGAGTGTCTCAGAGATTGCTAATCGTGGCATTGTCTGGTGCGTTTCCCGTTAGAATTATTCTTTCTTTCACTTTTGAACGTATGCTGGAAGCTACTGATGAATGGGTGGTTGTGGTTGTGAGACGTTTCATTACGTGTCGCGTGGCTGCATGCATTTTTCATTGTTGTGACCGCCGTGTCACCTCTGCTTCATTTTATGTCTGATAAGCAGCAGCTTCATATACTCGCCCCCTTCCAGATGACTGTGCGTACATATTCACGCTGTACTGGTGAAAACTTGTGCAATGTTAATAAAAGTACTCTGACTCTGACTCAAGTGCAGGTCTGTACCAGATACACGACAGAGACAAGCGTGCTATGGCCTACGACAGCAAGACAATGGCAGGCCCCGAGTTGAGATTATCGGACTGTGAGAAAGCTCTACTGACCACAGTGTGGGCAGTGTGGGCACCCAGCACACTCACTCTTTGCCCCACTCCCCTCAGGACGGAGGTTGAGGAGCATCAAATGTAGAACCACTAGACTGAGGAACAGCTTCTACCCTGAGGCTGTTAGACTCATGAATAAATAAATAATAAGAATAAACACTGCAAAATATCACATCATGCTGATGCTGATCTGTTTTCTTGTTGCTGTGTTCATCTGTGACCATCTGCTCATAAAGACTCATGTTCGTGCTGCTGTTTATAATGATGTTTTTCTTTCCACTACATTAGGGCTTAGTGTATTACTAGTTGATGTTTCTCTTAGTTAATTCTAGATGTTATTACTGTTTTTCTCTTGCATTTGTTGTTGGATGTAACTGGGACCCCGTGTACATAATCTCGTTTTCATCACATGTACCACATGCGGTGCAAATGACAATAAAGACTCTCTGACTCTAAAACATTTCTCCAGCTACATTGGTGGACAGAAAATCATTGTTGAAACACAACACCAGCCAGTACCTTTCCTAAACAGCCAACGCATCAGAGATGCCCACACTGCCCACACTGTGGTCAGTAGAGCTTTCTCACAGTAGCAATCAGGTTTCTTAATGCACACTAATTTTAACACTGTTATTTTAATGTTTTATTGTCTTGTGTTTA
This sequence comes from Garcialebias charrua, assembly GCA_038048925.1. Lineage (NCBI taxonomy): Eukaryota > Metazoa > Chordata > Actinopteri > Cyprinodontiformes > Rivulidae > Garcialebias > Garcialebias charrua. The sequence goes on from JBBPBX010040697.1 coordinate 6,553, forward strand.
TATGTGTATGTGTGTGTAAGTGCATATGTATGTATGAAACTGTGCACACCTATTGACTGCAAATCTAATTGCCCCTCGGGGATAATAAAGGAACTTGAATCTTGGTGTGGTGACTAACTCACGTGTTGCCACGTGGCTCATGGCACTTCAGAGTTTTAACCTAGACATATGCTATAGTCCAAACAAGAAGTCGCATCTGGGAACTGACTTGGCAATCTGCCAAAAATGTACACAAGATGTGCTAGCCACCTAGCTGCCAGCTGAAGTAAAACCCCTAGTAACTGTAAACCCGAATCACCATTTATTTGATGACAATACTGTATCTGCAAAGATATGACATTGTTGTACGTGGATGGATCTGCATTCCGCAACGACAAAATCTGTAGGGCAGGTGTTGGAGGGGTCCTCCTCCAAGACCAAGAACAGATTACTTTTAGCTACAAATTAGGCTCTCAGACTTCTCAGTACGCTGAGATTGCAGGAATCCTAATAGCTCTCCAGAAGGTAGTAGAATGCTCCATCAAGACGCTAGTCATCTGCACTGACTCTAACTATACCCGTTTAAGTTTCGCTTGTCACCTCGCTGTGTGGAAACAGAACGGTTTTCTAACAAGCGACAGTAAAGTGGTCAAACACAAAGAGCTTTTCATAGCATGTGACCACTTGGTGACATCATACAACTTACAGATCTACTGGAAGAAAGTTCCAGGACATTCAAGAGTCCCAGGCGATAACAAGTACTACAATGACATTGCAGATTCTTTAGCCAAGGAAGGAGCCGACGAAGGTCTGCTATGGTCCTTCGACCCCTCCTGGTTAATAATAATAATAATAATAATAATAATAATAATAATAATAATAATAATGAATAATTCAATTTATAACGCACTTTTCATTAATGAAAATCTCAAAGTGCTACAAGGTGCAACAGAATTAAATGTCAATAAAACAAATAATAAAACAAGTAAAATCAATAACAGTATCAACTAAGATCAAAAGTAGAATCATGAGGAGGTAGAGTATGCTCGGTTGAAAAGAAAGGTCTTCAAGCCGCTCTTAAAGTCAACCACAGACTGTGGGGCTCTCAGACAGTCAGGAAGAGAGTTCCACAGGTGGGGGGCAGCCACACTGAAAGCCCGGTCTCCCATGGTCCTTAATTTGGTTCTCGGAATGTGAAGGAGATTACTGTTCTGTGACCGCAGCGAACGGGTGGATGAGTATGGAATAAGAATATCCTTCAGATAATCTGGTGAAGCTCCATGTAAGCATTGATGTGTAATGAGAGCAGTTTTGTACTGAATTCTGTAGGCGACAGGAAGCCAATGAAGGTTATGGAGAATGGGCGTAATATGTTCAAATTTACGAACTCTCAACAAGATCCTTGCTGCACTGTTTTGAATATATTGAAGTTTCTGAAGGTTTTTGCCAGGGATTCCAATAAACAGGGAGTTGCAGTAGTCGAGCCTGGAGGAGACAAAAGCATGGACGAGCTTCTCAGCATCGGAAAAAGTTAGGGATGGGCGAAGTCTGGAGATGTTTCGAAGATGGAAGAAGCAAGTTTTAAACAGAAGCTTAATGTGATTTTCAAATGTAAGATTGGAGTCCATTTTTATTCCAAGATTAGTAACAGAGGTGGAGAGGGGGATGTCTTGTCCAGAAAAGGAAAGTGTTGTTATAGGAGATGTTTGTACCTGGTGAGGGGTGCCATGGGCGTAGCCAGAATTCTGTGGGGGGCGGTTCGTTTTAAAGGAGAAGTTGACAATGCTAAACTAATGTGGCTGGATAGCTCAACTGATAAAGCGTCTGCCTTCAGTCCCAAAGCTCGTGGGATCAAGTCCCGCATGGTACAACGTTTTTTTTTTTTTTTATTCATTCCAGATTAAAAAAGCACAAGAAAACTATTTACAAAACAGCAAGGAATAAAACAATGCATTAAATGAAAGGAATCAGACGAAGAAAATAATCTTATCTGCCCCTTCTCAAACTATTTTTTTTTCAAACACTCTTTTATTGGATAAAAAAAGGTCACTTTGAGATTTTCACCAATGAAAAGTGCGTCATAAATTGAATTCATTATTATTATTATTATTATTATTATTATTAACTATTGTGTTTTCCGCCCAGTAAGTCGCATTATCCAACGCTAAGTCTAAAACCCACAACAAAAAACTAACCTTAACAACCGTTTAAATCCACGAGATTTAATTTGACATCGGTTATAAAGTTGAGACCTGTTTTTCTTGTGTGTTGCATTTTGGAATATGACGACAAGAGTGTGTTGAATCAGTGAAATGTTGTTTCCTTGTTGTTTAGTCATTACTGTTGTCATTATTTGAGATATTGTTTGGTTCTGAACACTCCCAGCCAAAAGAGGTTTTGTATTAATGTTAGTTAAAGACTGAAATGGATTTAAATATGCCAACATGCAGTTCATTTATTAAATCTCCGTCGTTCTTCTTCTTCTTCTTCTTTCGGCTTTTCCCTTTTCAGGGGTCACCACAGTGAGTCATCCTCCTCCACTTCACTCTGTCCTCTGCATCCTCTGTCCTCACTCCAACTACCTACATGTCCTCTCTAACTGCATCCATATATCTCCTCTTTGGCCTCCCTCTTCGTCTTTTTCCTGGCAGCTGCATTTCTAACATCCTTCTACCAATATACCCACTGTCCCTCCTCTGGACATGTCCAAACCATCTCAGTCTGGCCTCCCTAACTTTATCTCCCAGTTGTTCAACATGTGCTGTACCTCTGATGATCTCATTCCTGATCTTATCCATCCTTGTCACTCCTAAGGAGAACCTCAGCATCTTCATTTCTGCCACTTCCAGTTCTTTCTCCTGTCTTTTTGTCAATGACACTGTCTCCAGACCATACAACATAGCTGGTCTCACCACTGTCTTGTAAACTTTTCCTTTGACCTTTGCTGACACCTTTTTGTCACAAATCACTCCTGAAACTTTTCTCCATCCACTCCATCCTGCCTGGACTCTCTTCTTCACCTCTTTACCACATTCCCCATTTTCCTGGACAGTGGACCCCAAGTACTTGAAGTCCTGCACCTTTGTGACCTCTGCTCCTTGTAGCCTCACTGTTCCACTGGCCTCCCTCTCATTCACACACATGTACTCTGTCTTACTACGGCTGACTTTCATTCCTCTTCTTTCAAGTGCATACCTCCACCTCTCCAAGTTCTCTTCCACCTGTTCCCTGTTCTCACCACATATCACAATGTCATCTGCAAACATCATAGTCCATGGGGATTCCTGCCTGACCTCATCTGTTAGTCGGTCCATCACCAGAGCAAACAAGAAGGGGCTCAGAGCCGATCCTTGATGCAATCCCACCTCCACCTTGAAGCTATCTGTCACTCCTACAGCACATCTCACCACTGTCCTGCTGTCCTCATACATGTCCTGTACCAGTCTAACATACTTTTCTGCCACTCCAGATTTCCTCATGCAATACCACACCTCCTCTCTTGGCACCCTGTCATATGCTTTTTCTAAATCCACAAACACACAATGGAGTTCTTTCTGACCCTCTCTGTACTTCTCTATCAACATCCTCAAAGCAAAGATGGCATCTGTGGTGCTCTTTCTTGGCATGAAACCATACTGCTGCTCACAGATAGTCACCTCTTGTCTAAGTCTTGCTTCCACAACTCTCTCCCAGATCTTCATTGTGTGGCTCATCAACTTAATTCCTCTGTAGTTGCTACAACTCTGTACATCACCCTTGTTCTTAAAAATGGGCACCAGCACACTTTTTCTCCATTGTTCAGGCATTTTCTTACCTTCAAATATGCCATTGAATATTTGAGTCAAAGTCAAAGTCAAAGTCAAAGTCAACTTTATTGTCAGATCTGCAATATGTACTGTACAGGACATACACAGGACCGAAATTGCGTTTCTCTCAGTCCCTCGGTGCAACAGTAAACATCTAAACATTGAAACACTGAAACATATAATAATTGACATAAGCATAAAATAGTAAAACTAACACTGTCCTGAGTTTTTTGCATAGTGGTATAAGAGTATGAAAATTTACACCAACTCTAAAACTAAAACATTAAACATTTAATGAACATAATACTGTCCTGAGTTTTTGCATACTAGTATAAAAAAAGAGTATAAAAAGTATAACTAAAATAAACTAAAGGTTTCTAGCATTGACATTTGCAAAGTGGCAAAGCAGCGTATGAGTTAATGTACACAGTATATGTATGAGGTAGTAGTTGATGTTGTTATAGAGGCAAAAAGTGGCATATGCAGTAAGGCACATTGGGCATCCCTAAATAAGACCGTTCAGAGCACACTGTATATGTATCAGCAGTGGTGTAGATATTAGAGTAGTGTAAATGTAAACAGTAGTAATTACATGTAAGCAGTAGTAATAAAAGTAAACAGTATTAATAAATGTAAACAGAGAATGTAAACAGTATTATGATTATAGGCAGTGATGTAATACAAACATTAGTGCAAGTATGAGAAGTAGTGCAAACTGTATGAGCACATGACCGAGAGTTTAGTGAATAACCCGTTTGATGACACAGAGTCCAGTGTTAAAATCTTTGTGTTGTGTGGTAATGTGTGAGAAAGTTTTAGTGTTAAGGCAGTTCAAATGGGAGGGGGGGCAGAGCAGGCAGAGTGTTTAGCATCCTGACTGCCTGATGAACAGAGCTGTCTCTCAGTCTGCTGGTTCGAGCCTGGAGACTCCTCAGTCTCCTCCCTGATGGCAGCAGTCTAAAGCGGCTGTGTAGTGGGTGTGTGGGATCACCTGCCATGCGGTGGGCTTTCCGAGTGAGGCGTTTGCTGTGTAAGTCCTGCAGTGAGGGGAAGGAGGTGCCGACTATCTTCTCAGCTGCTCTCACAATGCGCTGGAGGCTCTTGCGGCAGGATGCAGTACATGCACCAAACCACACAGTGATGCAGCTGGTCAGGACACTTTCTATGGCACCTCTGTAGAAGGTGCTCATGATGGGGGTTGAAGCTCCAGCCCTTTTCAGCTTGCGGAGAAAGTAGAGACGCTGGTGAGCCTTCTTTGCCAGTGCTGCAGTGTTCCTGCTCCAGGACAGGTCCTTTGAGACGTGCACTCCCAGGAACTTGGTGCTGTCTACTCTCTCCACTGCGGTGCTGTTGATGGTCAGAGGGGCATGTTGGGCATCCTTCTTCCTGAAGTCCACAACAATCTCCTTTGTCTTCTCCACGTTGAGAGTGAGATTGTTGTGTCCGCACCACAAGGCCAGGCGGCTCACCTCGTTCCTGTAGTCCGTCTCATCGTTGTTGCTGATGAGACCCACCACTGTTGTGTCGTCCGCAAACTTGATGAAGTGGTTGGAGCTGTATGATGGTGTGCAGTCGTGTGTTAGCAGGGTGAATAGAAGGGGGCTCAGCACACATCCTTGTGGGGCCCCTGTGTTCAATGTGATGGTGCTAGATGTGTTACTCCCGACTCGTACTGTCTGTGGTCTCCCAGTCAGGAAGTCTAGCAGCCAGTTACACATTGAGGTGTTCAGCCCCAGACTGTCCAGTTTAAGGATGAGCTGTTGGGGGATGATGGTGTTGAATGCCGAGCTGAAGTCGATGAACAACATTCTAACATAGGAGTCCTTCGTGTCCAGATGTGTGAGAGCTGTGTGAAGGGCAGAGGAGATGGCATCGTCGGTTGAGCGATTAGGTCGGTATGCAAATTGGAAGGGATCCAGGGAGTCAGGGAGGACAGATGTGATGCTTTTCATGACTAGCCGTTCAAAGCACTTCATCAGGATGGGGGTGAGTGCTACTGGGCGATAGTCATTGAGGCATGCGGGCGTTGCCTTCTTTGGGACAGGGATGATGGTGGTGGCTTTGAAACAGGTGGGGACGATGGCCTGGCTCAGTGAGATGTTAAAGATGTCCGTGAAGACNACATCCTTGTGGGGCCCCTGTGTTCAATGTGATGGTGCTAGATGTGTTACTCCCGACTCGTACTGTCTGTGGTCTCCCGGTCAGGAAGTCTAGCAGCCAGTTACACATTGAGGTGTTCAGCCCCAGACTGTCCAGTTTAAGGATGAGCTGTTGGGGGATGATGGTGTTAAATGCCGAGCTGAAGTCGATGAACAACATTCTAACATAGGAGTCCTTCGTGTCCAGATGTGTGAGAGCTGTGTGAAGGGCAGAGGAGATGGCATCGTCGGTTGAGCGATTAGGTCGGTATGCAAATTGGAAGGGATCCAGGGAGTCAGGGAGGACAGATGTGATGCTTTTCATGACTAGCCGTTCAAAGCACTTCATCAGGATGGGGGTGAGTGCTACTGGGCGATAGTCATTGAGGCATGCGGGCGTTGCCTTCTTTGGGACAGGGATGATGGTGGTGGCTTTGAAACAGGTGGGGACGATGGCCTGGCTCAGTGAGATGTTAAAGATGTCCGTGAAGACTGTTGAGTCAAAAACCTCACTGCCATCTCTCCAAGACATTTCCAAACCTCCACTGGTATGTCATCAGGTCCTACTGCCTTCCCCTTCTTCATTCTTTTCAGAGCTTTCCGGACTTCACCCTCACTAATCTTTCCCACTTCCTGGTCCACAGTTTCTATGACCTCCACTCTTCTTTCTCTTTCATTCTCTTCATTCATTAGCTCCTCAAAGTAATCCTTCCATCTTCCCATCACACTCTCCTCACTTGTTAGAACATTCCCATTCCCATCTTTAATAAGCCTAACCTGCTGCACATCCTTTCCAGCCTGATCCCAAGTCCTTCTCGCCCGCTTTAGTGTCCAGTCTCCCATACAACTCATTGTACGCCCTCTGCTTTGCCTTAGCTACTTCCTTCTTTGCTCTACGTCCCATCTCCTTATATTCCTGTCTCCTCTCTTCAGTCCTCTCACTGTCATATTTCTTCTTGGCTAATCTCTTTCTTTGAATGGCGTCCTGCACTTCACTATTCCACCACCAGGTTTCCTTATCATCCATTCTCTGTCCAGATGACACACCAAGTACCTTCCTACCTGTCTCTCTAATTACTGTTGCTGTAGTAGCCCAGTCACTTGGAAGCTCTTTCTTACCACCCAGAGCCTTTAACAGCTCGTCTCTGAATTTCTCACAACATTCTTCCTTCTTTAGCTTCCACCATTTGGTCTTCTCTCTGATTTTACTCTTTTTCTCTTCTTCACAACAACAGTCATTCTACACACAACCATCCAATGCTGTCTGGCCACGCTCTCCCCTGCCACAACCTTACAGTCTCCAATCTCCCTCAGGTTTCCTCTTCTACACAGAATGTAGTCGACCTGCGTACTCCTTCCTCCACTCTTATAGGTCACTCTATGTTCCTCTTCTTTTGGAAATAAGTATTGACTACAGCCATTTCCATTCTCTTGGCAAAATCCACCACCATCTGTCCTTCCTGGTTTCTTTCCTTGACACCAAACCTACCCATCACTTCCTCATCCCCTCTGTTTCCTTCACCAACATGTCCATTCAGGTCTGCTCCAATCACCACTCTTTCCTCCCTGGGAATACTCTCTATCACTTCATCCAAATCTTTCCAAAATGTATCTTTCTCCTCCCCATCACATCCAACCTGTGGAGCATAACCACTGACTATGTTTAGCATCAGACCTTCTACTTCTACCTTCAGACACATCACCCTATCTGACACTCTCTTCACCTCTACTACATTCTTTGCCAACTCCTCCTTCAGGACCACCCCTACTCCATTTCTCTTTCTATCCACACCATGGTAAAACAGTTTGAACCCTGCTCCAATACTGCGAGCCTTGCTGCCCTTCCACTTGGTCTCTTGGACACATAAAACATCTACCTTTCTTCTCTGCATCATGTCAGCCAGCTCTCTCTCTGTCTTTGGCATACTGACTAAATCAATGTTTCCATTGTCACTTTATGGCTTTATGGTTTATTGTCCATCATAAATGATCACAGAAATATTGGGTAAACCTGAAAAATAAAATAATCCGTGAAATACTATTCAATCTGAATAAGTAAATAATTAAGGTAAAGTGTGTCAGTTTAATACTGACCCCCCAATATCCTTTACACAACAAATAAAGTGTAAGCACAGTCTGAGGTTTATCAGGGACTTATCATAGTCCGGTTTGTTTATTCAGATTTGACAGAATTCGTTTCTCACAGATCCAGTTCCTGTTGTCCATTTTATATGAGTGTTTCCATTTCCCCTGAACACTGCAATACACTGCATACACTTCATACGGCAGGTTTGATGGTCCAGTTTCCCAGAAACTGTTGGAGAGAGAAAAAATGGTAAACTCAAATTCAACTAAATTTTATTTGTTTTTGTCGTGTTGATTTTCAATCATCTTTCTATTTTTTTAATGATCTTTCTTTTGTTCTTCTCTTTTCTATCCATTTGTGTGGAGTGGATTAAATGGACAGACACAGAATCACGTTTAAATCATGAACTTGTTGATTTATTCCAGTAAAAGCAGCTCATTCTGCTCTGCCTTCTTTCTGCTTTGTAGCTCAGTTCACAAAGTGTTAGTTCATACTGTGGCTCTGCTGAAGACCTTTGACTACAACTCATCTCATGCACTTAAAGAGCTTCCACGGTCTCTAACTTTAAAAACTGTTAATAATTTGTTACATAAATCAGAGGTGATTTTATTAAAATTAACTACGTTACCAGTTGTTTGTTTACCATCAAACATTAATGAGTACACTTTGGAGGATGTTTCAGCTCAACAAATATTGAGTCTGTGAAATAATGCCCAAATGTACCGAGAGTCATAGAACAGTATGAGACACCAAAAGTTCATCGCTCTTCTGTTGGAAGGAAATGGAAACTAAAAGGTGTGAAGACGAGAGGCGACAGAAGCAGAGTGTTTTGAGGAGGAAACTGAACTATAAATAGCGTTAAAACAAAACTTGTGACAAACTTCTTCTGCAAATTCTCTGTACTGAGACATTTCAAACTACTGACTGGTGATGTTTGTGTGTGGGTGTTTGGTACAGTGCTCTGAGATGATGTTTGTTCTAAATTGAAATGTATAAATAAACTGAATTGAATAACTTTGAAAACATCCATCCATCCATTATACAGTATTTACTCATTTCTTCCTCTGTTTTTTTTGGGGGGGGTTGGGGGTGTGGGAGTTGCCGGTGACCATGTCCATATATCACTGTACGAGAGGTGAAGGACACCCTGGACAAGTCTCCAGTCCATCACAGAGACAAATAGAGACAGTGCAAATGTGGCATTTGACTACTAAATAAAAAGTCCTTTGCTTTTTTTTCCTTCTTTTTTTTGGTGGGGGGGGATCAAACCTCAGCACGGTGGCGCAACTGGTAGAGCTGATGCCTCTCATAAAGAAGGTTGCTGGTTCAAATCCCGGTCCGGGGGCCTTTCTGGGTGCAGTTTGCATGTTTTCTCCGTGCATGTGTGAGTTTTCTCCGTGTACTCCGGTTTCCTCCCACAGACCAAAAACGTGCATGTTAGACTGATTTCTAACTCTAAATTGTCCCTAGGTGTGAGAGAGAGCATGAATGGTTGTTTGTCTCGTTTGTCTCTATATGTCCCTGTGATGGACTGGAGACTAGGGGTGGACGATATGGCTCAAAAATTATATTGTGATATTTCAGAGCATTATCACGATAACGTAATATAAATAATAAAATAAATAATAATAAAATTTTAAAAAACAACAAGGGGTAATTTTACTGAAATTACTTTATTAAGTAAAGTATTCAGTCAAGTATAAAAATAACTTGTAACAAGTTGATCAGCTGACCCTGAAGCTTCTGGTGTTTCAGCTTCCTCTGTTCCTGCAGGAATTATTCATTTTTCTGATTCATTTTTTTAACTGATCTATCTGATTCTCTGATCACCTGCCTCTGTGTGAGACTGTGTGAGACAGCTGAACCGCGCAACAGTTTTAGAGCGAGGGAGAGAGCAGCCCGCACACACGCTGAGCAGCGCGGGGCGGGGGAGGGGGGGACAAGCTCTCTGTACCTGTGCAGTGAGAGACAGGGGAGAGACAGCTGAAACACGTTGTTTGTTTTTAGCATTTTAGCTAGCGTTACACCAGTACAGACTGGTGGAGGGAGGTGCGCAGCTCGGTTTGGTCTTTTGAAGCGCTCGGATGTTAAGGGGGCGGGGCGCCCCGACGTATTACATCATGAAATTAGCATATCATGATATAACTTTTTTGACCGGGCAAGCTTTTTTGCCCGGTAAAACCGGTAACGATATGATATGGCCCAGCCCTACTGGAGACCTGTCCAGGACTCCAGGGTGTTCCCCGCCCCTCGCACAGTGACTTCTGGACATGGGCACCGGCGACCCCCATGACCCAAAATGGAAGAAGTGGGTAAAAGATAATGAATGGCTGGATGGATGGATGGATGGATGGATGGATGGTTGGATGGATGGATGGATGGATGGATGGATGAATGGATGGATGGATGGATGGATGGATGGATGGAGAATCAAAACTTTCAACTGAATTTAATGTTTAGTTCTTTTTAGTGCTACTTTCAATAATGGAATTAAAGTAATTCTTTATTTATTTTGTTTTTTTATTTTATTTAATTTTAATTCAGTTTGACACAGTTACTGGATAAACACAAAAATTGTGACTTACAGACACGTTTAATTAACGTAACATTCATTTTTTTAAAGACCGTGTAAAGTAAAATTAAATTTGTGTTTTGAGTTTGTCACATGGCATAAATATGTGTTATTAATCACCCATATAAATCTGACTGATTAAAAACATTGTTTACCTTATAAAATTAAGTCTCAAATATAAGGAAAAAACATGATTTTCCCAGGGTCTGGAACGGTGGGGGCGTGTCAGCGCGTGGGCGTGGTTTCAGCGCAGTTCTGCAGCTCAGAGCAAGTAGGAGGACCCTCTCGCTCAGAGCTGAACTGTGTGTGGAGGAGGAAGACAGGTTCATCAGTAAACCTGCTCTGTTTGCTCCTTTTTCCAAGAGTTACGCTGTTTTTAGTGCACA
>JBBPBX010040698.1:0-29239 GCA_038048925.1 Garcialebias charrua
GAAAAACAACAAAAACACAACATTTGAAAAAACTAAATTACAGGTACATTTGAAAAAATCAGAATGACATTTGAAAAAACGGAATTACATTAAGCCAAAACGGAAGTGGCCGGAAACACATTAGGAAAATACGAAAGTACATTAAGCCAAAGCTGAAGTGGCCTGAATCACATTAGAAAAAAAAACAGAATGACATTTGTAAAAAACGGAATGACATTTGAAAAAACAGAATTACATTAAGCCCAAACAGTAATTTTGTTTTTTCCAAATGTCATTCCGTTTTTTCCAAATGTCATTCTGTTCTTTTCAAATGTACCGTACTTTTTGGCGGAAAAGACGCTTCTGCGTATAAGCCGCTTTGTCCAATTATTAAGAATAATTTGAAAAAATCCATAAATACGCCGCTTCGCCATATTGACGCATCTATTATGCGTCACCGCTACGCAACACGTCAGCGCCTCATTTGCCCTGCTGAAAATGGCGGCCACAGAAGTGAGCCAGCACGGAAGGACTTTACAAGATTAACACGGTAAAAACAATTTTTTCTTTGCTGAGAAAAATATATTTCTTAGCCGACATAGCACAAGGGTCTGTTCACTCTGGCCCTGTTTACACGGACACTGTGGGGGGAAATGGAGGTTTTGGGTATGTTAATTAGATTAAAAGTTTTGCGTTGACACGGACGAATTCTGTGGATACAACTCTCTCCCCTCCACCCCCCGTCCTCATGATTTCACTGTAGTTACCATGCTGGGCCATTAGATGGCGCTGTGATTTTTGGAACCTTCACTACTGCGCATGCGTGCTGCCTGAGGTAAACAGAGTAGCCGAGGCAGCCTGCATCATCGGTTTTCCTCTCTGGCTAAAAGTTCAGCTAACTACAAGTTGTTGTCAACAAGTTAACAAGGTAAACAGAGCAGCTGAGGCAGCCTGCCTCGTCGGTTTCCTCTCTGGCTAAAAGTTCAGCTAACTAGCACTTTGAGATTTTTATTAATGAAAAGTGCATTATAAATGGAATTCATTATTATTATTATTATTATTAACTACAAGTTGTTGTCAACAAGTTAACAACAAGTTAAAGCTGGAATTTGGATAAGAGTCAACAGATTTGACACCAAGTGGGACCGCTTCATCTAACAAGCTGCACACCAGTTGCTGACTGGACCGGAACCGCGTCAACATGTCTGACTTTAGTCCGTGAGAATCAGCTGATTTCCAGCAGCGCTACAAGGTAAACAATGTTCTTAATAATGTTTCCTTGTGTTTAGTTCGATCACAGAACAACCAACTGAGGTTTTATTTTTATTTTTTTCCTGCGAGGTCGAAGCTGTTCCACGAAGCGGACCGGCGGTTCGGATGTGGGTCCAGTTTCCACCAGGATGAAAACAACAGAGTCCAGTTCATTAAAGTTCGGTTAACGTGTTTTTAAAAGTGTTCAATTTAATTCTCAGTGTTTGTGACATGAGTTTGTGGTGTTGAATAAATAAATAAATTAAAAATCAACCTGGTGTCTTCATTTTCAGCAGCATGTTAGGCATGACGTAACGAGTCCATTTAAATATCTCCCACGCTAACATAAATACTGTTTATTATTGTTAAACTGTTAATATATAGCACATTTAGTATGTTATAGTGCAGCGTGACACGTGAAATGTCCGACTGCCTCGTTAACAGCGACAACTGGATCCAGGCAGCTGGCTCTCTTCCAACACAGATGCAGGTAAGGTGTAGAATAATTAAATATGAGAATCAAAATATATTCCATCAGCTATAGTTCAGAAAGTGGTGCGTGTGTCCACTGTCCAGTCCACCGCCATTGTTAAAATGCCGGCTGTCTGCGCGTGCGTGCTGCGTGCATGTGTTCAAACAAAAGCTCAGCGGGAGATGTTTACATTATCAACGGGGGGTCTGCGAAAAACTTCCACCTTGAGAGCTGGATCAGAAAAGTATTGGATGCAAAGAGGGGGGCCAGTGAACTCGTGTAGACGATAAGCAAAGACGTAAAGAGAAAGTAGCGGTTCCACTCAAAATACGCGCCGTGTAAACAAGGCCTCTGTAAGCCTAAAAAATATCCGTTGAGTGGTTTATGACTAAACGGAAATAAAACAGAAGCTAGCGAGACGATTCCGTCCCTAAAAAAACGAAAAAAAAAAAAAAACGCATTTTATCTCAAATGTCTTATACAGGGCAACAGTTTGTACATTAAACCCCATATAATTACACTCTGTAAGCAGAAAAAATATCCACAGAGTGGTTTATGAGCTGTATATCTAAATAATAGGTACAGTATCTGTTAACGGGAGCCAACGCTAATAAAAGATTGTTTTTTTTTTTATCTCAAACATCTCATAAAGCTAGTCAGTTGTAAATGACCACCAAATAATTACGCTCTGTAAGTTTCATGAAAAACGGCGCTATCAGAGCCAAAAATGGGTGTAAAAATAATGGGAAAAAAATCCATAAATAAGACGCGTCGGCGTATAAGCCGCGGGACATTCAAATGAGTAAAAAAAACTGTCTTGTATGCCGAAAAGTATGGTAATTCCGGTTTTTCCAAATGTCATTCTTTTTTTTTTTCCAAATGTTATTGTGTTTTTTTTCTTCTAATGTGATTCGGGCCACTTCCGCTTTGGCTTAATGTAATTCCATTTTTTCAAAGGTCACTTTATTTTCAAATGTTTTTTTGTTGTGTTTTTCCAAATGTAATTCCATTTTTTTTATGTAGTTCACCGTACAAATATCCTGATGCATGCTCAATAATCAATAATGTCACAAACTCACAAAATCCAGGCCAATCTGTTGGGCCTTAGAATATGTGCTGAAGATGATTCTCAGCTACTACCACATCAGATTTGAGCTGAAAATCTGTTTAAAAAAAAGAAAGAAAGAAGACCCAGTTACAGCCAGTTTATCTACCGGTAGTTTATCTAGCCATATGTGTTTTCAGCTGATCAGCTTAAATTGATCCAATTCCAAAAGTTAACCAGTTGTTAAAAGTTGATTAAAATTCTTCCAGTGGCCCCAGAGATATTTTGCTAACAAGACAAAGCAGAGTTGACTCCCAAGAGTCAACGCTAAAGACCGTCCACGTTCACTGAAGGGTGCCGAGTCCGGATACCGGTCCCAGCAGACGCCTCAGCAGCGTTTCAATGGCCGAGGTAACCGTGAATCATGCGGCACCAATCCCTCCCATCTGCCGGAGCCGAGCGGGGGCATCTGGTCCTTTCAGACAGCGACCCGGAGGAGGTCCGGAGCGTGAAACAACAGAACAGAAGCACCAGCCTGCAGGAACGTGGCTCCATGTTCAAACATCTCCTGACCTTTTTACATCAACCCATTCTGGTTGTTTTCCAACCTCTGTTCTGGTGATATCCATCAGAACCTACCTGAAGGGTTTTAAACTGTACTTTCAGGTCAGAGGAGCAGCTTGGCCCCCTTCCCCCACCGGCAGCTAGGAGCCAGTAGGATTTACACCACAGACCGGGCCTGCAACGACACACTTCTGACCTCTGGGTTTGAACTGCTTTAAAGCTCTGACCCATCTCCACACCTTCAGTCGATGCACAGAGCTGGACTTTTCCACACAAACACTCTTTGGTACCGTCTGCTCCGACAGCCGAGCTAGAGATTCCTTCCATCTATAGCAGAGTTTCCACCTAGCAGCTCCATGTGAGGCTCTGTGGGCACCTCTGCACACAAATACCTCCAACCACAACAAGAACTCATTCAGCTCAGTCCAAAGTCCTGATCCACACCACGTCTCTTCCAACCAAGCCTTCCGAGAAATGTCTTCATCATTAGTGCTTCTGCTCGTCTTTGGACTTTTGGCAGCTTTAACAAAAAGACTGTTGAGGAATTTAATTAGGAGTGGGCAACATTACAGTCCACATGGACACAAGACGGTACCTGATAGTTTCCCAAACTTCTGATAAATCAAAGTTCTTTATGGGCATTACATCACATGTGGTACATGAGGTGGAACAAAACTGTGTACTCAAGGTCCCAGTTACACCCCTAAATAGAAAAAATATAAAGTATAAAAAAAACAGTATACAAGGATCCAAAAGATACACTAAACACTAATAATGGTAAATGGAGTTTACTTATACAGTATAGCGCTTTCCAGCCCCCTATTAGGGGCCCCAAAGCGCTTCACAGTACCAGCCATCCACCCATTCATACACCGGTAGCGGTAGACTGCCATGCAAGGCGCCATCCAGTCCTACCAGGAGCAACTCTGGGTTAAGTGTCTTACCCAAGGACACAACGAGGTATGCAGTGACCGGGGATCGAACCCCGGACCTTCCGGTCCTGAGCCGGCTGCCCTGCCTCTACACCATCTCTGTAAAATAATATGGTGTATTAAACAAAGGTTTGTGAGAATATTTGCTCTGAACGCAGAAACGTTCTCTTCACTTCGTAAACACGAGTTGATTTAGAAGTTGACATTTGGTTGAAAATGTAGTTACAGTCCTGGCTAATAGATGTTTTAAACCAATTTTAGTTAAATAAAAAGACAGCACTGTGTGGTCTAAACTGGTTAAAACCAGCAGAGGACTCGTCTCAACTTCAGATTCTTGTTTAGGACCTTGTGTTTCTGTTCGGTGACCCTGAGGAACGGATCAGTCTCTTCGCCATCACTAGCCGTGTTTCCATCAAGGTTTCTAGCTGCGCATTTTGAAGTATCGCAGCAGAAAAGCTTAATGGAAACGGCAAAATGCGAAGTTACTTCCTGAAATTCGCCAAAAAGTTTATACGCTCGCTTGAGGTGGTTTTTGGGATCTGCGAAAATGAGCAGATGCGCAAAACGACAGATGGAAACACATTTGCCGACTCGTGCTGCCGTAGCGAACATTCACGTCACGTGACTGATCAGCTGTTTCCGCTCCGGACAACATGTAACATCGCTAAAACTAGTTGGCATGACAGAATAAATACAACTTGCCCGATAGCAACACGTACCTGAAATATTCTCTCCATTTTGACGAGATGTGTGGCCGGGTTCTGTTTTCAACCGCTACTTCCTGTTTACTGTAGACATGCGCAGTGCTGACGTCTGACGTAATGACGCTGACGTCTGACGTAATGACGCTGACGTCTGACGTAATGACGCTGTGCGCGGCTTGGAAGAAGCGCTTCAAGCCAGTAGATGGAAACACTTCTGATCTGCATTAATTTGTATTTACATATTTGCGAGGTAGCTCAAAATTCGAAATGAAAATGGATGGAAACACAGCTACTGAGTGCGACTCGGCGCCATCTTCTTGGTTCTTCTCAGGTGGAGGTCTTTTGCCATGATGACTCGTTTCCCGGCTCTGCGAGCGGTAACGCAACAGGTCATCGTGTTCAAGCCACTCCACTCGTTGTGGTCCTTAATCGCCCTTAGCGTATCTCGGTACTGCTTATAAGTCGTCCGAGTGGAGCCATGGTGCCATCATCTCTGATATATCGCTCGGTAAATGTGCTCATTTTTGGTGGCACCTTTCAGCCCACGCTGAGTCCAAACATCAGTCAAAGTTGGGAAGGTCCGGACCTCATCACAGGTCACATTGCTATATCTGGAGCTTCCATACAAGGAACTAGACAACAACAACGCACACTAAACATGATCAGACAGGAAGTGGAGGTTCAGATGTAGTTCAGTCATCCAGTGACATAGCTCTTCTGGCCAATCAACAACTGCCTGCTTACATCAGAATCGGCACCTCGGAGCAACCCGGTTGGAACCACGAACAAGGTGGTCCTATACAACGGGCTAAGTGGGGGTGGGTGCCAGCAGTGTGCAGGTCCAGTGGCAAAGCTCCATTAGATGGTCTATGGATGTCTTCTGGCATATGTTCACCATGAACCATTCCGACATTAAAAACTCCAAACGGCTGAAGCTCTTCCTGCCCGTCAGGGAGGCTTGTTCCAGTCAGGAAATGAACTTGTCTAATATTATGGCCGTTAACTTGGACGTGAACCAGAAGCACTTCCTGTCCATCTGAGCAGAAGGCCAGTTGAGCTGCAGTTGACTCATTTCCTGCTGATAAGCCTAATCGAGGTTTGATGAGTCGACTCCTGTGGAACGTCTGATCTTATCGATGCAGCTTTTATTGACCACTTCCTCTCGCCGGCGAGCCCATCAAACCATGAGACGATTCACCGTCATTACCAAAACCCACAACTGGTGGATGGGTAGGTCTGATGCCTGCAGCGAAGCTCAGCCTCCTCCGTGGTCTTTTGACTTAGATCTTTACCAGCAGGCATGTCGCTGAACTGGATCGAAAACATCACAGTGAATAAACGGAAGCATTTTTATAAACAGAGACGAGCCTGCAGCGTTAAAGGACAGGAAATATTAAACACAAGGCAGGAAAACCCATCAAGAACTGATCGTTTGAAAGTGTCAGGAGATTTGAATCGTTGTTCCAGATTCTTCTTCTGAACACATTCATGAAGAGACCAGGATCAGAAACAGTACCAGCCTTTTATTAGCAGATGAAAGAAGAGAATTTGTCTAATAAGAGCCATAAAAGTTACCGTATTTTCTGGTGTATACAGGCCCGGATTATCAGCAGGGCCGACTGGGCCCAGGCCCAGGGGGCCATGCAAACCATGGGGTCCACCGCAGGGAGCCCACTGCAGTTTTGGGGAAGAAAGAAAATAAAATATCCTTAGATTTTAAATAGGGTTGGGCATTGAGAATCATTCGGAACCGGGACTAACTGTCCGGTTTTCCCAGAATCGTTCAAAATATTAATTTGCGATTCCTATTTTCGATGCTAGTTAGCCGACCGGAAGTAGCCGCCGCCGAAAACCAACGAAGAAGAATCCACCGGAAGTGTGCATCTGCGATCGAAAGCGTACTAATTAATAAAAAATGACCAGTCAGGTCAGTGCAGCACTTGCAATAATTTTCTATCATGCAAAGGAGGGTGGAGAAGTAAAATAGTGTCCCGTCTTTGACGCGCTCCACCGGATTATTTTCGCTTCGTATCCGACCGGAAGTACAGAGTGGTCCGTCTGCAAAACGCTCCGCCGAACTTTTCGCTAATCGCTACCTCTTCGACTCCATCAGGTAAATAAATAAACTATGAACTACATCTCATACCAACATTAAGGCAGCTAACAAGTTATACTCCGCTTAAAGCGTTAAGTCAGCTCAAATACAAACACGATGCTAACGTTAGCTCGTTTTCGTTGTAACTGAATGAAGAGAGACACAGAACAGTTACAACAGCATATGTTGTGAAAAGCTTGCATCCCTTTTCAGATGTGGATTCAACTCCTGCCATGGATTGCACATTGCACTCAAATCCAACACTTATTAACATTCTTAATCCATTTAAAGTTCTCTGTGTCTTTTAAAATGTTTTAATGTCTCTAGTTTTCAGTATTATATAATTTCTGTTTATGTTCTCTTTCATTCCATTATGAGTGAATGTCACAGTTTGAAGAATTATTGAATAGGTTAGTTAGGCAATAACAACAGAGCTAATAATTGTACACATTCTCAGTCTTAAAAATGATTTAATAATCTCTTTTTACTGATAAAACTGATAAACCTGTTGTTTGTTTAGGAACCTCCCTGCAGTCTGTTCAGAAAGTCTCCACTGGAGGAGCTTTTTGCTGAGCAAGAGGCACAACATAATGTCCCAGCTCCATGTCCATGATGAAACAAATGGAGAGAGGGCTGCAGATACCAGGACATCCCACCAGCTGTTCTGTCTGAGGACCCTGCTGCTGGTGGTGGAACCAGGTTAGCCCATCAGTGGGAGTTCAGTAACATGACTGCAGCATCACATACTGGACAATATTATATGTACTGTATAATAATAATAATATATGTTGGTGAGTCCATGTTGGCTCTAATCTGCCCTGTGAGAAATTCATAGTAAATGTAACAACAAGGAAAAAGTTCATAGCATTAAATTCAAACAGAAGTTCAAATTATTCAATAATTTCCAGTGTAGTGGTGAACCATGTTTAATTATTGATAGTTATAAACAAAAGTGTACAATTGACACGTACAAATAAATACATAATTGTGAATTTACTTTACACTATGCAAACATACAACCTTGTCCATCTTTTAAAAAAATCACAGTTCATATAGGTAATTAATAAATACATTTCAAAATGTAGTTTACATACAATGCTAAATTTATAAATATAAACAATACACGCTTTTCCATTTATTTATCACTACATAACCTAGGCTATGTGTCACTAATGAACTTTAACACCTTTTGGCAGGCTAAACATGTCTATGGATGAGCTGTATGAGGAATGTGTGACTGCAAACAGCCTGATAGACCACCTCACCACCTCACCTCAGGAGAAAGAAAGGTGGCAGTCCCAGGGAACAGCAGAGAAGTGGATGCAAGTTCTTCAGGCAGCTGACCTCCCCAACAGAACACCTGAACTCACACCTGGCCTCAAATGCTCCCACCATTCATGGTTGAGCAATGGCTAAGCAGTTCCATGTGATCCAGGTTTGAACTTGAGAAAAACATCATACAGACTGTCTACCTACACTTCAATCAAAGTAAGGGAATTCTTTTTCTGCTGCTTCGAGCTTTCTTAGAGCTCATGGACTTGTTTTTCATGCACGTGGACATGGACTGCACACCAAGGCACTGGTGTCACTATGGTTGCAACATGTTTCTGATGGATGTGATTTGCTACTGGTTTGCTGCTGATTGATGTCAATGCAGTAGCTGCTGCTCTTTCATAAGTGTTCATGTTTGACATCATTTGCTGATGAAGGATGGATGGATGTGATTTGCTGCTGAATGATGTCAATACAGTAGTATATAGTCAATACAGTAGTATATATATATATATATATATATATATATATATATAGTAAAATGGGTGTTTGGTTAGGGAGGGGGCCCTGTGAGCTTCGGTGCCCAGGGGCCCCTGGGGTTGTTAAGCCGGCCCTGGTGTATAGGTCGCACCGGTGTATAGGTCGCATTGTCCAATTATCACCAATAGATTGGAAAAATCCCTAGATAGGTCGCACCGGTGTATAGGTCGCACCTACGTTTAGCTCTGCTGCAAATGTCTGCCACAGGAGCGCACAGCAAGGCTTTTAAGAAGATTAACACTTAAAAACAATTATTTGTTTGATAAAAATTATAGCAAATATGTGTCTGAGCTGAACTTTTCCTTAATAAATGAACGTAATTGTGAAATGAGCTGGATTTAGAAATGTGTTTCGCCGAAAGTAGGGGTGTAACAATACACAAAACTCACGAGACGAGACAAATTACAGAGCTCGCGAGAACGAGACGAGATTTTAATATTAGTTCAAGAAAACTTCAAAGATCGGTTTTATGCCGCAAAAAGGCTTTTATTCTGTTTTAACATGTATTACAAACCCAACTGATGTCTTCATTTTACTGATTGAATCTCCTTAGACCTTAGAACGTTCAACTTTGTTTAAAAAAAATAGATATTCACGCAGGACTTTCCAAAAATTGAACATAAATATCCGCATCAGCGCTGAATCTGCAGCCGTCACTCACCAGTGTTGCCAGATTGGGCGGTTCACCGCGATTTTCCTTCTGACTTTTGCGGGTAAAGAGTGCTTTGGGTGGGTGGGACTCTATCTGGCAACACCGGTCACACCGGTGTTTACGCGTGTGTCTTTACATTCGGGGCAGCGTCGGGACCCTCCATCAATGTAGAGGCGTCTGCGGCACCGGGACCCTCCATCAGTAGTTGGGGCGTCTTCTATAGCAACTTCATCCGGCGAAGCCATGCTGTCCGTGACGCTGACTTGCTAGGGGCTCTGCTAGCGCTAGCATTAGCGTCTCGCGAGACAACGTTACCTCTCAACGAGAGATATCGCGGGAGTTTAATATCGCGAGATCTCGTACAACGAGATCTCGTTACATGCCTAATAATAAGCCATATATAGGTCGTACCGGTGTATAGGTCGCAGGCCTTGAAAAAACCATAAAAAGGTGCGACCTATACACCGGAAAATACGGTATATAGAAATCAAATCTTCCTCCGCCGAAGACAACTGAACCACAAAACTGTCTCAAACTCCTCTGAGCACAGATTAAAACCATGAACTAAAGAAAGCAACTCTGCAGCTGATAATGGACTCCAGAAGGCTAAAACTTCCAAGATAAAACACGAGAAAAGATTAGTTCTTAAAGAGAGAATCCTAAAAGAGGGTTATGATCTGTGAATCAGAAAGATAACGACACATAAAAACCCAGGACGTTCTCTACGGACGTTAGAGCCGTGACTGGATTAATATTTGTGCAGCTCTGTTTACATCCTGTTGTGTAATCTGGACCAAAGTGAGAGGGTTCAGAAACGAATGATTCTTTTCCAGGAGGTAAAAGCAGCTGATGACAGGCCGTGCACGGCTGGGCGTGAGCGCTGCTTCTGAGGAATGTGGGTTGGATCAGCAGCCAAAACCTCGGCTGCTCCAGTCAGCCGCCACATTCCTGTCTCATCGGCTGGGAAGCCAAAGCAAACCGCCGCTGCGCCTGCAGAGTCCAGCGGAAACTTTCGGCCTGTCGAGGTTCTCTGCGCTTCGGAAAAGTAACGCCTCTATCCTGAATGCAAACGAGCGATCAAACACGTCATGAGTGCCTCGCAGCCATACACCGAGGAGGATGGAGACGTGTTAAAGACCTCAAACACACCACATCAGACACTTTTACTCCCACATCAGAGACGACTCCTCAGGAAGTGAGAATGAGAGGAGGCCCTTAAACAGACCGACCTCCGGAGAACCGGGGGTTGATCCAGAGCACACCAAGCCTTTACAGGACATCCCTAAATATTTTATATTCATACCAACCAGTAGTGATGTATGATATGGCATAAAATTAATATCACGATATGTATAATAATAATAATAATAAACTTTATTTGTATAGCACCTTCCTACAATGCCTTGCATTGACCAAGGTGCTTAACAGGACAGAAAATATAAAAACTGGTACAACAAATCAGTGAAAATAGAATAAAAACAACAGCAATAAAAGGAGGCAATGGAAATAAAAATGCTACATACTAAAATACCAAAGTAATAAAAGTTACACACTGAAAGCTTTTTTGAACAAGTGGGTCTTCAGTCTGGTTTTGAACAGAGTCAGATCAGAGGTGGCACGCAGCTCAAGGGGGAGACTGTTCCAGGCTTTTGGGCCGGCAACAGAAAAGGACCGGTCTCCCCATTGTTTGTACCTTGAGCGAGGCACCTCCAGCAGGTGTTGACTGGCAGATCGTAAAGCTCTGCCGGGCTGATGGGCTTTCAAAAGTTCTGAGATGTACAGAGGAGTAAGTCCATTCAGAGCTTTGAAAACAAACAGTATAGTGAAGGGTGGCGATAACTATATATATCACGATATGTTTTGGTATAAAACGTGCAATAGGAATGAAAAAAAAAAAAGCATAGGGTGTCCTTTTGCCGTCGTTTATTTTGAAAACTACTATACCACAAAATAATAATAATAATAATAATAATTGTCTAATCTTGTCATCTGCGTATGTTTCCCATACACAGACGAAATTCGTCTCTGCATTTAACCCAACCACCTACCAGGTGGTGCAGTGAGCAGCCATAGAAGGCGCTCGGGGAGCTGGAGAAATAGGTGTGCACTCATAGACACCCCAAGGTGTGTAGTGGCCGGGACGCGAACCCGCGTCCTTCGGGTCCCAAGTCAAACGCCCTAACCACTACACCATCTTNTTAACTTCTAGGTCTAGAGTAAAAAAAAAAAAAAAAATCAAGCATTAGGCTTCTTTCTTGTAGTGCAAAACATCAAATGTAGTTTTAGCCATGTTTTAAACAAAATACAATAATATGTTGTTAACTCTTAACAGTTTCCTGTATTCTCACTTAAGAAATGAACAGTAAAGGTTGGTTTATACTCTGCAAGACGCCCCGGCGCATGTCTTTTACCCCCCGTTGAGTGAGCAAACATTGCGCAACTTTTGGCCGCACTCCCGCTGCTATCCCCCGTTCGACAGCCTGTCGTGTACATAGCCCCCAAGCAGAACTCCGAGACGCCGACGATGCGGCTCGCAGCGTGTGATTGGTTCAAAGTTTGTGGGCGTTTTTTGTTTTTGCTTTGACAGACAGGGGTAGATTTGAAGAGAAACTTGTATGTGTGTGAGCACGCAGGGCAAACCGTGCGCCTCACACTTTGCGCATTGCACCCAACACACACACACACACACCCACCAATACATATATATATATATATATATATATAATATATATATAATATATATATATATATATATATATATATATATATATATTTACGCGCGCGCACTCAAAAGCATGCCTGCGCCTGCATGCACCCTTTAAAAGAAAGCAAATTCCGCTGTGAAACAACAAGCCGTGTTGGTCTAGTGGTAAAGACGTTGCGCTCCCACTCAAAGGACGTGAGTTCGAATCTCACATGGTTGAGTTTTTTGTTTTGTTTTTAAATACGGTTATACGGGTACAGCGTGCAAAACTGTAACTAAAGCCTATTTTGTGTGAGAAATCATTTAATATCTTATATTTTTTTATATATGTGATTGCTATTTGAATTGATTGTTAATTTTGTTTGAAGAAGGGACAGAAATAATGAGATTTTTTTCTTCTTCTGCCTCCTTTCATTTTTTTCATGAAATCCTGGAATGCAGTGGGAGGGAAGAGGGAGGGATTTATTATAATTTATCCCCCCACGTCTTGCCAAGTATAAACACTCATGCGGTCGGTGACACACACGCAATTGCATCATCGCTGGGTTCACTCAGCGGGAGGTAAAAGACATGAGACGCTAGTATAAACCCAGCTTAACAGAGCAGCATTTTACACTGAAACACTTCACCCTCCAAACCTCTAGAGGGCGTCTCTTTCCGCTTTAAGGAGCGCTGACACAAAATGGCGACCAGTTTCCTCTGTGGCTTTGACCAGAGGGTCTCACAGTAAAATCACACAACAATGAGAATGGAAATTGGATGCAATAGGGAACTAAAGTTGGAGGAAGTCGCTGCTCAGCTGAGTAGTGATGAAGGGAAAAGAAAGATATTTCGTTTTAAAAAAAATACTGGACTCAATAAGAGAATTTGAGAAAATAAATTAATATATAAGCACCAAGAGATGGCAGTAGTGCAACAATGATGGATGCAAGCTGCCGTTAAAAACCAAAGAAGAAGAAGAAGAACCGCCTCCGCCATTTTACATTCATTAGTTCCAGTCTCGGCACTCGGCTTTTGGAGGACTGTTTCTCCCATAAGAGGATGCCTCATACGGATAAATTAACTGGAAACACTCCCTGAACTCTGTGAATGTCTCAGGACTGGAGCAGCAGCCGCGATCGCTCCGCCGAGCGCTCCCACAGCGCCGCGCGAGACCAGCAGCTCATGGTATGAGCTAAGCTAACATGCTAAACCGGACCCCACCAGAGCTGTTGCTTCGACAGCCGGCTTTGTGCGATCAGAGGTCCCTGGAGCTCGCCTCGATGTCGGACTGGAAGCAGAAGATATCGGGGGACACCCAGCTAACTTGGAATAACAAAGCCGACAGCCTTTTTGAAGCCGCAGCTAAACTGGACTGCCCGTAACTGCGCAGCGGACTCGGTGGGGCTACTCGGTGGGGCTACATGCTAACAGTTGTTGCTAATGGCGGCGCTGGCAGACGGCTTTTGGTAAGTTATTAAAACGTATTAAAACATTTTAATGACGAATTAGGTTTGTTGTGTTGAAGGACTTCGTTGAACTTCCTCCACGAGGTACTTTTTCGTCGCACGTTTTGCAGTTAGCAAACTTCGCATCACAGGCTCTGTGATCGGTAATTGAAGGCAAAAGCCGATCACATACGCTTTAATGATTATCGACGATCGTGACCGATCGATCAGCACATCCCTAGTTCTGACTTCATTATTTATCACTTGATTTATCGCGCGATCCCGCAAATCCCGCGCATGCGTCTAGGAGCGGCACATGCAGGCGGACCTGAGCCGAGCGGAGGTAGTGGAAATTGGAGTTTGAGACGCTCAGCTGCGACCTGCGGAGCCGAGCGGACCGCAAGTAGTGTAATTTTGGCGTAAAGCTGACAAACTCTTACTTTATGGTTCGACAGAAGAAGAAAAAAGTTTGACGGAACGCAGCGTTTTGCGCATGCATCCGAATACGGCAACACTACGGTAAGCCAGACGTAGTTAGCATGTAGCTTCGCTACTTAGCTCTCGAAGAAAAGACTAACATCACTTACGCACAGTTTTCAACACAAAAAAGTAATGATTAAATCTGACAACTCTGATTTTACAGCGTACACAACATTACTGTGGTTAACCGGTAGAAGACAGATCTCTATCGTAGGCTAAATGTCTAAACGTTTCTACCGTGTACCGTTTATATCGAGCATTCCTACCAACCGGTCTCTTATGTTTGGGCCAAATACTGCTAAAAATCCTACGTAAAGACTGAATAGTCCTATTTAACATACTTTGTTCAAATATTTTCTGATGAAAGTCCAGAGACGGGAAACTTCCACACCAACGGGTTCTGTTACATACATGATTGTTCAAGTGCCTTTGTTTTCTCAACAACAACTTGAACCACATGACAACAAAACAAACATCCCGCTGAGCGAGTGGAAAACAGTCGTCTGAAAGTTTCAGGAAGTTCTGATTCTGAGAACAAATCCCTGAAATAAAGGCGGGTGTGGATGTTTACTGGCTTCAGACACGTTCAACGACACGTGACGACTGTTGGGAAACTGGACTTCAGATCACTTTCAGCCCCGCCGGTTCCATTCTTATGTCCAGTACATCTGTTCTGCCTGGACCCACCATCTGTCAGGGGTTCTGGGACGGAACGCAGAACTTTTCTCTGAACGTCGGAGCGAACAACCACAGGCACCGAGAGAAAACTTTAAACCAGAAGAATTTCTGCGGGTGGGCTTGAGAGCAAACAGGACGACGGGTCGGCCTTTAAAAGACCGAGTCTTCTTGTCAGTCCGACTTCCTGCTTTTTATACGGGATTAAAAAAGCTCAATTCAAGCAGAACCAAAGTGTCACCAGAATGTTGTTGGACGGAACAGTTTAATGATGGTTTGGTAATAAAAACGCTTCAGGAGAAACAAACTTCCTGCTTTCTAAAAGTGTCCAGTTCTGAATAACTATTTTCTTCAGCACGCAGGATCAGGACTGAGCCTCTCTGGACTTTAAATGTCTCAGACTGGCACCAAGGACAGAAAATGATGAATCAGGACACCCCAAAAATATTTAATCTCTTTTTGGGATTAAACAAATGAATAAAACAGCAGTGTTAAAGGTCCACTGACATGATTTGTTTACTATTCATAAAATTGCTCAATATATATATATATATATTTTAACATTTAAATATGTTTGTTTTTGCAAAACAAAATGATAAATCACTTTAATTTTGCTTTAAAAGTGATTTTGAACTTCAAGCCGTGTTTAATCATGGGAAATCCGATTACACACGAACGCACCATCTGTGACGTAACACCGGGCAGAGCTCTGGGCTTGTCACAGTGCGCGGGTGTGAGCAGCTCACATGAAGGTAAGTCTGATACAGCATCAGACCTAAATTAGATCCTGTTGTTTCTTGTTCCATCACCCAAACTATTTTCTGCTTCCCAAACTGAAGACGAATAGCTCAAATCTTCACTTAGATTGATAAATTCGTCAGGTTTTAAAATGTCTGCTGTCTGCTATTAAAGAGACCAGAGCTCTGCCTCACACTACGTCACAGATGGTGCGTTCGTGTATAATCGATTTCCCATGATTAAACACGGCTTGAAGTTCAAAATCACTTTTAAAGCAAAATTAAAGTGATTTATCATGTTGTTTGCAAAAACGAACATATTTAAATGTTAAAATATATATATTTTGAGCAATTTTATGAATAGTAAAAAATCATTTCAGTGGACCTTTAAAATCCTTAAAAATGTAACTTTGACAGCAAACTACAGAGTCTGAATCTTATTTATTGTCCTCAAAGCATAAAAAAAAGTTATTAAGCAACTTGGTTCAAATGTCTTATTCTCAACAGTTTCCTAGACCCTCAGCTACTCCGAGTTAAGAGTTTGAGCCATTTCTGTGCTGGATGAAGTTCATTAGCTGTGGCAGCCATCTTAAATCAGGTCCACTAGCTGTGTTTCCATCCATTTTCATTTCGATTTTTGAGCTAATTTTTGAAATCTCGCAAATATGTAAATACAAATTAATGCGAAGCAGAAGTGTTTCCATCTGCTGGCTTGAAGCGCATCTACCAAGCCACGCACAGCGTCATTACGTCAGACGTCAGCGTCATTACGTCAGACGTGAGCACTGCGCATGTCTACAGTAAACAGGAAGTAGCAGTTGAAAACAGAACCTGGCCACACATCTCGTCAAAATGGAGAGAATATTTCAGGTACGTGTTGCTATCGGTCGAGTTGTATTTATTCTGTCATACAAACTAGTTTTAGCGATGTTACATGTTGTCCGGAGCGGAAACAGCTGATCAGTCACGTGACGTGAATGTTCGCTTCGGCAGCACGAGTCGGCAAATGTGTTTCCATCTGTCGCTGTGCGCATCTGCTCATTTTCGAACATCCCAAAAACCACCTCAAGCGAGCGTATAAACTTTTTGGCGAACTTGAGAAAGTAAATACGGATTTTGCCGTTTCCATTAAGCTTTTCTGCTGCGATACTTCAAAATGCGCACCTAGAAACCTTGATGGAAACACGGCTAATGATTACACTCTGGCAGTCTCAGTAAACTCTACCCGGTGGATCAGGAGATATTTTGCTAACGTCACAGAGTTGCAACAGCTTGTTGCCTCTGCAGAGAAGCCGTCAGATACCGGGTTCTGTTCCGTTTGATTCCAGAGCGGCTCCAATATAAAAAGCAGTCCGGTGAAAGTGATACGAAGGTTTAACGGGTCGACTTCTGGCCCGAATGCGCTCCAGTAGTTCTTGTTGGCGTTGCCAGAGTTTGCAGTGGGTGAAGGGGGGGGAGGGGATCGGATTCAGCTGCTTTCAGTCACAAGCAGGAAGGACAAAAAGCTGCTCTCTCCGAGCCAACATTCCTCGGCCCAAAGGGATTTTATAGACCAGCGGACAGCAAAGCAGGAACCATTATTACATCCTGGTCATACTATTTATCACGCTGCCTCCTTTTCACAGCGCCCCGCCATGCAGCAGAGACAAAAACACTTCCTAAAAATAAAAAAAACTGCTTTATTCTCTTGCAAATGATTTGGGGGTTAAATGCAAAACAAGCTGAAACAAAATGGACTCAACAAGCTGAGGTTCGGTGGATTAACTCCGACCCAGAGGAGATTTATTTAACCCCGATTAACCACCTTCAGCACATTTATTTTAATTATTAACCATTAAAACCACATTACGATGAAAGTGTGGTCATGAGTGAGTCACAGTCTGGTTCAAATCAGTCGTGATTTATTCTCGGAGTTCTTCCAGAAACAAAAAGGTTTTACACTCCGGTGTTTTCCCGCCGTCGTCCCGAGCCATGAAGGGCTTGTTGCAACTTGTGTTCACAGAAAAGGAGAAGACGCAGACGTTGAGGAGTATAAACCAGGATCTGTTGGACCCGGTCTCCCCTGAACAAGCTGAAAACAAAGAGGCCGGGCCGGTCAAAGCCAGGCGAAGCCGTCTCCTGGAATGCGGCGGATCTGAACTCAATCTGCAGATAAAAACATTCCGATCGTGCCTGCGGCTCCAAAAATCCCTTTTCAGGCATTCAGGGCACGTTCTTTTGTCAGGTAGAGAACATTGGTATTGATTAGATGGGAACCCACATACCAATGGCAACCTCAGCGGGAGATAAAAGGGCCGCCGCCGAGGGGTGGGGGTGGGTCAGAGCCAGGGTGTGGGGGTGTCAGAGCGAGGCCTGGGTCTGGAGCTCGTTTACAGAAAAATGAATGTTTTGGTGGGAAAGCTGTAGGTGTATCCACACCAGGCCGGCCTAACAAGGAGCCCTCCCCCCCATGGAAAGGGCCCCAGGGCCCTATTGAGATCCCTCCAAGTGTGCAAAATCCCCCAGAGGGCCGGTCAAGATCACCAGAGGTCACATTCCAGCACGCGGGAGGAAAAAAGAGGCGGTGACGTGAAGTTACTTTGAAGAATAAAACTGTAAAAACAAATCTCAGAAACCTGCAGGATTTGACACAACCGAAGACTAAAACCACACATCTGTGAGGCCAGCTGTGAAACCTGCCATCACACCATCTGTACCGAGGGCAACTGGGCCGACCGGGTGGAGGAGGGCCGGCTGCATGTGGGTGGCATCCAGACCGCCGCTCTCCACCGTGCACCACCCCAAATTACCATTCAGCGTAAATATAAATACCAGCACCGGCCGTGGTTTCCCAGGAGAACCAAAAATACTCTTTTAAAACAAAGACTTGACTGTAAGAGGAGTTTATATGGACTAAAATAACGTTTCCAGTAAGTTTGACCCTGCAAATAAAGTCCGGATGACTGAACACATGATCAATCAGCTGTTTAAACTTTGAGCAAAAAAAGTCTTCAACCTAGCAAAGCACACAATCCAAAGGTTTGCCTCAAAACTCAACTCTGAACAACATTAATCCCAAAACACTCCAAAAAAACAAGACCTCCTGCACCAGAACCTTCAGAACGTCTCGTGTAGCCACAACAACTCCAGCAAAAACTAAACTTTTCTTCATTTTTAGAAAAGTGTGGACCAGCAGGAGCAGAAGTCTTAGATTTGTGTTAAAACACTGATTGTTGCGTGATTTAAAAGCATATAGTCAAAAAACAAATGGAAACAAACAGCTTCTATGTTTCAAAGAAGATTTAAAGGTATTGTGACATGATTTTGTAAATTTGAATATTTGTCAGAACATATATATGTTATATCATTGAGCTCTGGTCGTTTTTGCATAATAAATTATAAATATATTAAAATTTCATTCCAATTTATGGTAATTTTTTACCATAAATTCTCTGGGACACGCCCCGTGAATTTATGCAAATCTTCATGTGACGTACACGTGGGCACTGGGCAAAAGGCGGAGCCTGGCTTGCCCCTTTGTTTGGTGAAAGATCGACTCTTTTTTTTTGGTGTAACTTGAAAAATGCCATCACGTTGTAGCGCATTTGGGTGTTCTAATATCAGCAGTGAACAAGTGAGCCTTCACAAATTCCCAAAAGATGAGAAACTTTGCCTAGAATGGAAGTACAGAGAACTTGTGACCGATGGGTTCCTACTGAGAGTTCTATGTCTGCAGCGACCATCTTACTGCCTATCAGGTACGAGCTGTTTGTTTTTATTTGGGGAGAGTCTATTAATGAGAGTTTTGGATGATTTACTGTTTAAAAAAGATATATGTCAGACGTGACCTGGACTATCTGCCGACATTTGCAAAGATATATGTCAGACGTGACCTGGACTATCTGCCGACATCTGCTTGCTAACAGACATTAGCATAGATACCCGAGTCAACACGGAGTGCTATTTAGGTATTTTTAAATTATGTCGGCGCGATCAGGTACGATTTGTTGTTTGTTTTTATTAGGGGAGAGTCTATTAATGAGAGTTTTGGATGATTTACTGTTTAAAAAAGATATATGTCAGACGTGACCTGGACTATCTGCCGACATCTGCTTGCTAACAGACATTAGCATAGATACCCGAGTCAACACGGAGTGCTATTTAGGTATTTTTAAATTATGTCGGCGCGATCAGGTACGATTTGTTGTTTGTTTTTATTAGGGGAGAGTCTATTAATGAGAGTTTTGGATGATTTACTGTTTAAAAAAGATATATGTCAGACGTGACCTGGACTATCTGCCGACATCTGCTTGCTAACAGACATTAGCATAGATACCCGAGTCAACACGGAGTGCTATTTAGGTATTTTTAAATTATGTCGGCGCGATCAGGTACGATTTGTTGTTTGTTTTTATTAGGGGAGAGTCTATTAATGAGAGTTTTGGATGATTTACTGTTTAAAAAAGATATATGTCAGACGTGACCTGGACTATCTGCCGACATCTGCTTGCTAACAGACATTAGCATAGATACCCGAGTCAACACGGAGTGCTATTTAGGTATTTTTAAATTATGTCGGCGCGATCAGGTACGATTTGTTGTTTGTTTTTATTAGGGGAGAGTCTATTAATGAGAGTTTTGGATGATTTACTGTTTAAAAAAGATATATGTCAGACGTGACCTGGACTATCTGCCGACATCTGCTTGCTAACAGACATTAGCATAGATACCCGAGTCAACACGGAGTGCTATTTAGGTATTTTTAAATTATGTCGGCGCGATCAGGTACGATTTGTTGTTTGTTTTTATTAGGGGAGAGTCTATTAATGAGAGTTTTGGATGATTTACTGTTTAAAAAAGATATATGTCAGACGTGACCTGGACTATCTGCCGACATCTGCTTGCTAACAGACATTAGCATAGATACCCGAGTCAACACGGAGTGCTATTTAGGTATTTTTAAATTATGTCGGCGCGATCAAGTAACATCAGTATGTGTTTTTATTCATGGAGGGTTTATTAATGAGAGCTTTGGATGATTTACTGTCTTAAAATGATAGATCTCAAACGCAATCGGACATGCTCAAAGCCACGAAGCTCCCTGCACGTTTTTTTTAAAGCTGAATCGTAAAAGTTAATAAGTTTTCCATTAATAGAGTATACAATAAAATGATTTGAGCAAGATTAAAACTTCTACTGCTTATATTGACCTTCCAAAACTGAAGACAAATCGCTTAGATCAACACTAGAAATGCTGCACTCGTCTGAGTCGACATGCTCCGCCATTATTATTTACATGCGCGTTGAGCAGCGGCTCCCCACGTGTACGTCAAATGACGGTTTTGCGGAATGCACGGAATTTTAGGGGCGTGTCCCAGAGAAATGACTATCATAACTTGGAATGAAATTTTAATATATTTATAATTTATTATGCAAAAACGACCAGAGCTCAATGATATAAGATATATATGTTCTGACAAATATTCAAATTTACAAAATCATGTCACAATCCCTTTAAAGTCACATCTTTTGAGTTTGTCAAATCTGTCTATACTGGTTCTGTTGGACCTCAGTGCTGGATTTGATTCAGTTGATCACAATATTTTACTACTACAGAATCTGAATGCTAGGAAACACCTTGTATCTGTGACTTGTCTTACCTCCATTGATTACGGTGACATTATCTATATGAACGCTCCTACAAGCACCCTGCACATAATAATAATAATAAACTTTATTTGTATAGCACCTTCCTACAATGCCTTGCATTGACCAAGGTGCTTAACAGGATAAAAAGATGAATAAACTGGAACAATAAATCAGTGAAAATAGAATAAAAAACAACAGTAATAAAAGAAGGCAATGGAAATAAAAGAAATGCTACATACTAAAATACCAAAAGTAATAAAAGTTACACACTGAAAGCTTTTTTGAACAAGTGGGTCTTCAGTCTGGTTTTGAACAGAGTCAGATCAGAGGTGGCACGCAGCTCAAGGGGGAGACTGTTCCAGGCTTTTGGGCCGGCAACAGAAAAGGACCGGTCTCCCCATTGTTTGTACCTTGAGCGAGGCACCTCCAGCAGGTGTTGACTGGCAGATCGTAAAGCTCTGCCGGGCTGATGGACTTTCAAAAGTTCTGAGATGTAGAGAGGTGCGAGTCCATTCAGAGCTTTGAAAACAAACAGCAGCAGCTTGAACTGTATCCTGAACTGAACCGGGAGCCAGTGTAGAGAGGACAGGACAGGAGTGATGTGTTCATATTTTCGTGTGTTGGTCAAAAAGCGCGCGGCAGAGTTCTGTACAAGCTGTAAACGGGAGATGGAGGATTGATTAATACCAACATACAAAGCATTACAATAATCAAGTCTGGAGGTCACAAAGGCATGGATGGCCTTCTCCAGATCACCACGGCTGAGAAATGACTTGACTTTGGAGAGCAGACGGAGCTGGAAAAAGCTGGTCTTGACAACAGAACTGATCTGTTTATCAAACTTTAAGTTGGAGTCAAGCTGCACTCCAAGATTTCTGACCACCGGGTTGAAGTGGGGGAGGGGAAAACCAACACTGGGACTGGGAAGGATGTTGCTGGTGTCACCAGGTGCACCAAATAAAATGCATTCAGTTTTATCTGTGTTTAGGTGGAGGAAGTTTTGAGAGAGCCAGTGCTTAATGTCATTTAAGCAGTTGACAAGAGTGTTTGAACTGAGTGAGGGGTTGGGAGTGACTGGCAGATAGATTTGTAAATTGTCTGCATACATGTGAAAAGACAGGTTATGACGTGCAATGATTGATCCTAATGGCAGCATGTAAAGAGAAAAGAGGACTGGCCCCAGAATGGATCCCTGTGGTACGCCAGAGGTCAGAGGGGTTGATGAAGAGGAGGACAGATCACCTATCATGACAGAAAAGGTTCTCCCAGTCAGGTAAGATTTGAACCACTCAAGCACAGCTCCCTGGAGGCCAACCAGCTGAGACAAACGGTTGATTAGTACCTGATGGTCGACGGTGTCAAAAGCTGCTGAGAGGTCTAACATCACCAGCAGAGCAGGGTTTTTTGCATCCAGGGACAGAAGAATGTCATTCTGCACTTTGAGCAGTGCAGATTCAGTACTGTGACGAGCTCGAAAACCTGACTGAAATTTTTCAAACAGGTTGTTGAGTTCTAGAAAAGATTGAAGTTGAATAAAAACAATCTTTTCCAGGACCTTTGATAGAAATGACAGATGGGAAACTGGTCTGAAATTAGAGAGAGCTGTAGGATCTAGGCCTGGTTTTTTGAGAAGAGGCCTGACCACAGCGTGTTTGAAAGCAGATGGCACATAACCTGAAATTAGACAGCTGTTAATAAATGACAAAACACAAGGACCAATTACATCAAAGGACTGTTTGAATATTTTTGATGGAATGATGTCCAGAGAACAGTTTGTTGGTTTCATCTGCTGAACCACCTTGGTGAGGTTAGGCAGTGAGACCAGGTCAAATTGGTCAAAAACAGCTGTGGTTATTGCAGACGCACATGATTGGACAGTGTATGATGGGCTGACAATGATGTTGGATGTTGTCTATCATGGAGCACTAAGATTCATAACTGGCTGTGATTATCATACCCACCACTGCACCCAGTATTCACTGGTTAACTGGACATCATTAACTTCACACAGACTCTTCCACTGGTACATTTTCATCTTTAAATCACTTCTTGGTCTGCTGCCCTCATACATCTCCTCCTACATGTCTCTGCGTGAGTGCAGCTACAGCGTGCGCTCTCAGGACATGATTACCTGCAGTGTTCCATCAGTGAGAACTGAACTAGACAAAAGGGCCTTCTCCTACTCCGCTGCCGTTTCCTGGAATATCTTACAAAAAGATCCGAAGATCTCGACCTTGACCTCTCTAAATGGCTTTAAGAATCTGTTGGAATCCTGGCAAGAACCAATGCAGACATGTTCCTGTTTTTAGTTTTCTACATTCGTCTTATAATCTGTCTGTTTTGCTACTTTGATATCTTTAACTTGTTGGGAAAAAAAAGCTATATGCCTCTCTTATGATTGTCTATTGTTGTCACTGATGTCATCATTCTTTGTTGAAAACAGGTCTCTCTCGTAAATGAGTCCTCCAGGCTCAATGGGATTAACCTGCTTAAATAAAGGATGAATGAATATCTACAGATCTTATTGTTCCATATTTTCTTAACAGAGCACTTCACTCTCAGACTGCAGGTTTACTTGTGGTTACTAGAGTTTCCAAAACAGAATGTGAGGAAGATCTTTCAGTTCTCAGGCTCCTCTTTTGTGGAACCAACTTCCAGTTTCTGTCTGTGAGGCTGACACATTGTTTACTTTAAGCTTAAAATTTTCCTTTTTGATAAATCCTATAGTTAAGAGTTGGCTTGGATTTCCTGAGCTACCTCAGCTTTTAGGCTTAAAACTACTAGAGGACAAACTGACCTAATTACCTCTGTTGCTGTCTTTGCTCTACCCTACCCATCTGTTTTTGTATTTATTTCTATCTTAACATGTTTTTTGTCTTTTCTCCTATAGAAAGTTCACCTGGGCTATAGAAACAACACCTGGACCTGTCATACTGTGTTCTTACTTCCTGTCCTCTCAAACCCAGCCAACCTCTGCTGGAGGTTTATTCTTGTTTTTCCTTTCCACCGTCTCCTTTGTGCCTGCTCAGGATGAGAGACTGCGATGAAGCGGAGATTCAACTCAATCTGCTGCTTCCTCAGATAGAGACCTTCACTAATCTGCTTTTATAATGTTTGTGAATGTTTTTGTACAATGACCCGAGACAACTTCTGTTGGAACTTGACGCTATATACGGTAAATAAACTGAAATCAATTCAGCAAAGCCCGAATGATCGGTTCCTTCTCCGAGAAATCAGCAGGACAGTTTGTTTGTGTTCCTAGACGATGTGCTGGTGCAGACCATCACTAATCCAGGACCCAACAAGTTAAAACACTAAAGCAACTGGACTTCTGCTTCACAAATGGAACATCTCATTCAGCTACAGAACAAAAGCCCAGTTGATTTGTTTGTTTGTAAATTAAATTGGGATTCTTTTTCAGAAATAGATCATGTCTAACACTGAACACATGTCTCTGTGTGAGTGCAGTTACAGCGTGCGCTCTCAGGACACGATTACCTGCAGTGTTCCGTCAGTGAGGACTGAACTTGGCAAAAGGACCTTCTCCTACTCTGCTCCTGCTTCCTGGAACATCTTACAAAAAGATCTAAAGATCTCAACCTTGACCTCTCTGGATGGATTTCAGAATCTGTTGGAATCCTGGCAAAAACCAATGCAGACATGTTCTTGATTTTTCTACATCTACTTTATAATGTTTTGCTACTTTGATATCTTTGTTTTAATTTGTTTTGTTTTTTAAATCTGTATTTCTCTCTTATGTTTGTCTATTGTTGATTGTTTAAGGAAATTCTACTGTTGCTGTTGTCATCATTCTTTAGTTTGTAGACAGGTCTCTCTTGTAAATGAGTAATCGAGGCTCAACGAGATTAACCTGACTAAATAAAGGTTGAATGAATGTTGAAACCTCTTGGATGATGGTCTCTGAACCAGAGGCCTTAACCCCCCCAGCCCTGGAATAAACAGAGTTAAAACTCTTGACAAACCTCCAGCCAAGTAAAAAAAAAAATCTGTTTATCATTTTAAAAGGTTTTTAAACAGAAAAGGAGTGACTCGGACTGGGAGTTCTGGTTTCCCTGTGTGGAGCAGGGAAATCTTGGGCCCTCGGAACTCAAATTCTTCAGAGATTGAGTCAACGTTTGGGTTTACAGGAAGTGGTGGTTTAACTCTTCCCAAATGTTTGGGCTCAGAGGGGGAGGAGGGGGGTCTGGTTAAACATTAAACACTTGTTTTTTAAAAAGCCAACCCGAACCAGAACCCGTCAGAGGCAGATCAGAGTTACTGTTCCGTGAATAAAACAGTTTTGGGGGTAAAAGTGAGTAAAGAGCCTGATGGTGGTGGAAGAGCACCCGCCTGCCCCCTCACCGGGGCCCCGCTCCGGATAATGGCTGCGGGGCTGCGAGTCCCGCTCCTCGGGCCAAACAGATCCCGCAGGAAGACAACCACCACCCCGCAGAGCTCAACGCGAGCTTTAAGAACTTGAAGTGGACCGACTTACCGACTCTGAGAAGACGGAGGCGGACAGAACCAGCACGAGGCAGAGGAGGCGAATCATCATGGCTGTCCTCTCTTCTCAGGTAGCAATGAAGCGACGAGCTGAAACTGCGCCGAGCGGGAGATTCACGACGACTTGTCGCTTTAATACCAGCTTTAATACGTTCCCGGTTCGTGGGTCCAACGATAATCCGTCCTAATCCCTGACTGGTGCTCTGGATTTCACTTTAACCGTGTTTTCAACGCCGTCTGTCCGCGGAGAATACTCGCTTTCACTGCACCTCCTCACCGGCTCCGCTGCTCCACTTATCCACGCACAGTCCCGCTCCGCCAATCAGGACGTGATGACGTCACGAAACTCTGGAAAATTCAACAGGTTGACTCCGCCCCCCGCCACCGCAGCCGCCATATTGGTGCGGTGTGGAAAAGGAAAGAAAAACATGACCGAACTGCCTTGTTGTTTATGGAAGCCATTGTGTCTCATATTTCAAATTAAAATGGATTAATGGAAATGCATTAGCACTTTGAGATTTTCATTAATGAAAAGTGCGTTATAAATTGAATTCATTATTATTATTATTATTATGCTTTTTAAATAAAATTTAAAATGAATAATCCAAACTGCATTTTCATTTTCTTCTTCGAGACTGCTCAATTTGTAAATTAATTAAAATGATAAATAAAATAACGTTTAACATTTAATTTTCAAAATATGTCCTAGTAAAAAGGGACCAAAATTAATTTTGAAATGTCAATTTTGAAAATTAAAATGAAATGGCAGAAATGCTTTTTCATTTCAAAGTCAAGCTGCCTTTTTTGTCTCATAAATAAAATTTAAATTAAATCATTTTCATCCGAATCCTGAGAGTGGGTTTCTTGGAGAAGTACACATTGTGGACTTTTGTTTTTACATTTCAAAATGAATTTTGGTCACTTTTTACTGGGACATGTTTTGAAAATTAAATGTTAAACGTCATTTTATTTATCGTTTTAATTAATTTACAAATTGAGCAGTCTCGAAGAAGAAAATGAAAATGCAGTTTGGATTATTCATTTTAAATTTTATTTATGAGTCAAAATGTGCTGCTTTATTTGGAAACTAAAAAGCATTTCAATTAATCCATTTTAATTTGAAATATGAGACACAATGGCTTCCATAGTTATTTAGAATGGTATTAATAATTCTCTGATTAATTTTATTTTCATATCAAATGCAAAAAAAAAATCCTGTTTTTGTATTGTATGCCTTGTTATTGTTATTTTTATCTTTTGTTTGTTTGTTATATTTGCTTCATTCAATAAAGAAATGAAAAAAAATTACAGAACTGCCTATTTTTATTTACACATTTTGTTGATGATTATACTTTATGTTTATTTGAACTGTTACACGTTTTAGTGTACAATATTTTTTCATTCATTCAACCTTTATTTAGGCAGGTTAATCTCATTGAGCCTCGAGGATTCATTTACAAGAGGGATCTGTCTACAAACTAAAGAATGATGGCAACAGCAACAGTAGAATTTCCTTGGACAATCAACAATAGACAAACATAAGAGAGAAATACAGATTTTTTTTTACAAATTAAAACAAAGTATCAAAGTAGCAAAACATTATAAGGTAGATGTGGAAAATCAAAAACAGGAACATGTCTGCATTGGTTTTTGCCAGATTCCAACAGATTCTTAAAACCATGTAGAGGTCAAGGCCGAGAGCTTCAGATCTTTTTGAAGCTCTCGGCCTTGACCTCTCTAAATGGTTTTATGATATACTTTTATGTTTTTTTATTGCATTCAACATTCAAACTAATATTTTCTAGTTTTTTTTTTCTTTTTTCTTCAGATTCAGAGAGATTTATTTCTCATTCGTATCTCGTGGGACATATGGTGGAATGAGATTATGTACACAGGGTCCCAGTTACATCCAACAATAAAATGTAAAAGAAAAACCGTAATAACATCTAAGATATGAACTAAGAAAAACATCAACTAAAAAATACACTGAGTGAGTACTAATAGCATAAAAACATTACGTCGAACAGCAGCACGAACATGAGTCTGTGTGAGCAGATGAGCACAAATGAACACAGCAACATGAAACAGATCAGCAGCAACATGATGTAATTTTTCACAGTGGTTAGATAGATATTCATGAGTCTAACAGTCTCAGGGTAGAAGCTGTTCCTCAGTCTAGTGGTTCTACACTTAATGCTCCTCAACTTCCTTCCTGAGGGGAGTGGGGCAAAAAGTGTGTGTGCTGAGTGAGTGGGGTCCTTCATGATGCAGGTGGCTCTCTTCCTGCATCTGGAGGTGTAAATGTCTGTGATGGTTTTCTCAATCGGCTTCTGCATTCTTGGTGCTATTTTAGCTGTTTATATATAGCCTA
The DNA here is from genome assembly GCA_038048925.1 of Garcialebias charrua. Classification (NCBI taxonomy): domain Eukaryota; kingdom Metazoa; phylum Chordata; class Actinopteri; order Cyprinodontiformes; family Rivulidae; genus Garcialebias; species Garcialebias charrua. Next base: position 28,032 of record JBBPBX010040698.1, read on the forward strand.
CAAACATTCAGCTCATTCATCAGATTGGAACCTTTATACTTTTCAAAGTATTTATTTATTTATTTATTTATTTAATTTTCAATATTTTCCAGTTGAACTACACTTTCTGATCTCTTCAGTTAAGATAAAATATATGGTTCTCGCTACAGTGTTATCTCATGCTGCATTTAGTTTTAGCTAGCATTCTGCTACTTTTAGCTTTGAGCTAATACTTGCTAAATTAGGCTTTTAGTCTTTTTGCTTATTTAGCGAGCTGTTTGCTACTTTTTGCTTTTAAACTTTATTTTGCTACTTCTAGCTACCGGTAGCCTTTGGAGGCTTTTAGCTATCCTTTTCTACTTTTACTTTCTAGCTAAACTTTTAGTGCTTGTAGCTAGCCCTTTATTGCATTTAGCTAGTTTTAGTTCAGCTCTTTTTTTCTTTTTTCTTTTTTGCTGTTTCAGTGTCTTCAGAAACTTTCAGAGCTCTCAGCATTCACTGTATTTTGTAAAGAAAGTGTAATTTTTCCAGTTTTGATGTAAAAATATTTTATTTTTATTTTTATTTTATTTAGAAACACTGCTGTACTTTGCAGCCATTTGTTTGTCCATATTTGTCAGGGCAAAATGGCATCTTTGTGTGCTTGAATGTTCATTCGACCTTTATTTATATAAGTTAATCCCATTGAGACCTGAATGTATTCTGATTATTTTTATTGGAACAGAAGAAAGTCAAAGTCAACTTTATTGTCAGATCTGCAATATGTACTGTACAGGACATACACAGGACCGAAATTGCGTTTCTCTCAGTCCCTCGGTGCAACAGTAAACATCTAAACATTGAAACACTGAAACATATAATAATAGACATAAGCATAAAATAGTAAAACTAACACTGTCCTGAGTTTTTTGCATAGTGGTATAAGAGTATGAAAATTTACACCAACTCTAAAACTAAAACATTAAACATTTAATGAACATAATACTGTCCTGAGTTTTTGCATACTAGTATAAAAAAAGAGTATAAAAAGTATAACTAAAATAAACTAAAGGTTTCTAGCATTGACATTTGCAAAGTGGCAAAGCAGCGTATGAGTTAATGTACACAGTATATGTATGAGGTAGTAGTTGATGTTGTTATAGAGGCAAAAAGTGGCATATGCAGTAAGGCACATTGGGCATCCCTAAATAAGACCGTTCAGAGCACACTGTATATGTACCAGCAGTGGT
>JBBPBX010040699.1:0-21438 GCA_038048925.1 Garcialebias charrua
TCTGCCACTATCTCCTGATAGATTGATGTTTGACAGGTAATCTCTGAAAAAAACTATAGTCCTCTGGCGTCTCCCGGTGGTAATAAAAGCATTTAAAAAACCAAAGCGCCCCGCGGTTAACCAGCCAATAAAAACAGAGCTTCTAACTTCTCACGCTCCTAACCCACGCCCCCGCCTGTCAGCCCGCAGCGAGCCCGCAGGTTCTCGTTGAAATAATTGCAAAGCGATGCAAAACTGTTTTGTATGTGACACAAATGTATTAAATCCCCCTTCTTCATCCCTGCTCTGGACTTTTCTTTTGTTTTTTGTCAAAAGTCAAGTGATCGCTTCATCCTCCGCTAAGATCATGACAGAAACATTCAGGAAATGAATGAATTTGTCACGAGCAAATTAAAATCGGGTTCAACGTGGCTGCCGAGGCTCTGCAGATTTCATGGTGTTCTGGTGTCCTGGACCAGCGCTCCCTGTTTTTATTTTATTTCTTAGAACGTTTTATTAACATATAAACACAGAAATTCGGAGCGGCTGCGAGAGGACATGAGTGGAGGCGGAGTTAAGGAAGCTGAGCTGATTTACAGCGAGAGTGACGGGGAACAGAGCCATATATGGCTCTGAGGGGGAAGGAGCAGAATGCTTTTCCCTGTTGAAAAAATTTCCAAGTGCCAGCGTATTCCAGAAACTGCAGAATGCAGCTTTAAACTCCTCGACTTGGGGAAGGACCTCCTCCCCGACCCGGAGAGGGCACTCTACCCTTTTCCGTCTCAAGACCATGGCTTCGGATTTGGAGGAACTGATCCTCATCCCGGCCGCATCACACGGCTGCAAACCGCTCCAGTGAAAGCTGTAGATCACAAACTGATGAAGCCAGTAGGACCACATCATCTGCAAAAAACAGAGAAGCGATTCTAAGGCCACCAAAACGGATCCCCTCAGCACCTTGGCTGCGCCTAGAAATTCTGTCCATAAAAGTTATGAACAGAATCTGTGACAAAGGGCAACCTTGGCAGAGTCCAACTCTCTTTTCTCTCATCGTGAAAATAAATGGTTGTCAGACGTGTGAGAATACTCCAGTATGAGGTGTGGATACACAGCAGGCTCTGACATGACCACTTTTATATTTACAGCAATGAAAGAGCTAAATCAAACCAAACCGGACTGTGCATCAAAACATTGAAGTTAGTTTCAAAAACTAAGCTTTGGATGTATTTATATCCAGCCCTGACGACTCCACCACACACTGATTCATCTGATGATAGGACGACCCCCCCACCCCCCAAGTTTACATCATAAAAACACAAAATCCAATTAAAAGTCTGCACACACTAACCAAACAAAATTCTTCTTTTGTTTAAATTGATCAGTAAATGTTGGTTTAAGTGTTTTTCTGCAGCGAGTCTCATGGTGACCCCGACAGAGGTTCAGAACTTTATCAAGAACTTTCTTCATCGTGTGACGAAGTGTCAATAAGTGTGTCCTGCTTCACTCTGTGTTCTTTGGCTTCACTGCCACCCAACGATTGTTTACCGTTTTCTCTCCGTCGAGCCATCTTGAATATTTGACCAAAGAATTCTGATCAATCTGGATCAATAGAGTCCTTGGTCGCCGACGAACTCTTGATAGTTTTGTTGTTTCTTCTTTGAAACTGGTCTTGGTTAAAACACGCAGCTCTACTTTCATCTGTAGGAGTTCTGGTGCTCCCAGGTTCAAACATTTAAAATAAAACCAGGCGTGGGAAACTGAACTCTATTTAACGTGAAGAAAAACACATGTAAACTCAAACGAAGCTAAAATGAAGTGTCCGTCTTGCTGTTTCAGCCAGGATCAAACGTATTGATGAAGTGCTCTTCATCACCTCTGAAAGCAGTTTTGCCAGCTGCTCTGGAGTGTCCAGATGTGCATTAACACAATGCCAGGAAGGAAAGACATGAGCAATAAGCATAGAGAAACAGCTGCTGTTCTTCAGGATGAAGGATCATTTGAAGTCCGTCTTTCTTCTTGTTTGGGCTGCGCCCGTTCTCAGGAGTCACTGCAACAAAGTAGCTCGCATGAAGATTGTCCAGTTGCTTCACGTCAGATGTCCCCCCCTGACTCCACAGACCACCAAGCTACCACAGCCTTCTGTGTGGAGCAGAGAGCTGCTATATAGGGCGCCTGGGGGAGGAGACGTGGGAGTAAAGGACCTTGCTCAAGGGCCCAGAGGCTGGAGACAAGTGTGCATGGTTCACCTTTCCAATTTACATTTTGATGTAGTGGTCAGGGGATTTGAACCAGCGACATTCAAATTGCCTTCTTTAACCTCTGCTCCACCGTTCCTTCAAGTCTATTATACCACAGAGAGAAATACACGCGGAAACATGTCGGAGAGCTTCCAGGTTCTTACTCAACAATACCCCAGCAAATTCACCCCGAAAGTCAGACTGCAATGTTCAAATAAACAACTAAGATTATCAGGTTGAAGGTGAAAGTTGATGAGAAGACAATGAGAAGAAAGCTGATCAAGTATGACTCGTATGAACAACATATGCTCCATCTAGACATCATCTCTTTCAGGGAAGACCCTGCATTTTTCAACAAGATAATGCCAGACCACATTCTGCAGCAATCACAACATCATGGCTACGTAGGAGAAGGATCCGGTACTGAAATGTCCAGCCTGCAGTCCAGATCTTTCACCTATAGAGAACATTTGGTGCATCATAAAGAGGAAGGTGCGACAAAGAAGGCCCAAGACGATTGAACAGTTAGAGGCCTGTATTAGACATGAATGGGAGAGCATTCCTATTTCTAAACTTGAGAAACTGGTCTCCTCTGTCCCCAGACGTCTGTTGAGTGTTGTAAGAAGAAGGGGGGATGCCACACAGTGGTAAAAATGGACTTGTCCCAACTTTTTTGGGATTTGTTGACGCCATGAAATTTTGAAACAACATATTTTTCCCTTAAAATGATACATTCTCTCAGTTTAAACTTTTGACAAACAAACTGGTTGATCCACTAGAAGGTGCTATTTATAAGACTGAGTTTGTTGCAGCTCCTGAGATGGAAGAAGTCTTTTTGATAAAAGATGAAACGTTTGAACAAGATGAATCCGTCCAGAGGACCTGATAGATTTATCTACCTGGATTATTGAGCAGCATCAAGACAGGAGTTACTGATAAGTTATCACCACCTAGTAGAGCAGCATAAGTATTTTAGAGTTTAGTCAATCGTGTCAACCAAAAAAAGTATCAATTAAGAAAATATGTTCGTTAAAAAAACAGGATTAGCATGAACAGGATCTAAAGTCAATATTTTACTGCACACTTTGTATGTTTATTTTTAATATGACAAAATTGCTACTCTCACAAGCACAAAATGCACCAGAGGCTGATCATTTTTTTCTTTCAAATTTTTTTTTTAAAGTTGCAAGAAAGATTTTTTATAATTATATTTTACTTTATATTTGAGACCAGTGTGACCACACAAACACCCCACTTCTGTTTAGATTTTCTATTACGTTTATTTTTTCCATCAGTTTCATTTTCACAAGTTTGAAATGGAATTTTACAAAGACAATTAAACACTTTTCTTTTCAATCCAGTCATCAGAGCCTTTTTCTTTGCATAAAACTTTAGAGAGTCTTAGGAAACATTTGACTGAATGTTCTTTTTGTGCATTTCAGCATCTTACAAACTCAAATTACACCCAGAGCTGTTGAAGCATGTTATTATGTACGCAAGAGCTCGTAATACGTAGCCTCACATCCCACAGTCTAATTCATCAAACTGCATTCATATTAGCACTTAGAAAATGGACAGAAATCTTTGATTTTCACATTTTCCTAACCTGCAGTTTGGCTGTGGACAAATGGAACCAGTTCATTCTTTAGACTCAATCTTATGAAATATTCAATCTGTCCCATATTAAAGCTGCAGTATGTAGCTTTTTTTATGAACATATTTCTTCACTCTGTCACTACCTCCTGACAGACTGATGTTAGCCAGGTAATCTCTGAAAAAAATTAAAAAAAAATATTGTCCCCTTGCTTCTCCAGGTGGTAAATAAGCATTTCTAAAAAGAAAAGGTGACCCGCCATTTTCCAGCCAATAAAAACAGAGTTTGTAACCAGCCAATAAAAACAGAGCTTGAATTTGAATCAGCCAATAAAAACAGAGCTTGAATTTGAAATTCAACAGACCACAAGGGGGCAGAGCCACATATGGCTCTGAGGGGGAGGGATCAGAATGCTTTGCCTGTTGAAAATATTTCTAACTGCTGCAGTTCTACAGAAACTGCATACTGAACCTTTAAAAAAGATGAAAATAAGAAGTGTCTGATAATACTACAGTTGTTCTCATTGTTGTTCCAGAAATTGCCTATTTGTTCCACAAACCCTGGGTTTAACTGTATTTCTGTTGGTTCACTAGGGGTATAACGGTACACATGTGGGTGTATTGAACCGTTTCATTACAGCATGTTCGGTTCGGTCCACGTGCGTAGTTTCTTTTTTATTTAGTGTTTATTAATTAATTTAATTTAATTATTTTATTGTGGGAGTGGTGGAGCAGAGGTTAAGAAGGTGAGCTTGTGATCGGAAGATCACCGGTTCAAGCTCCAGTACTGACAACATCAAAAATGTGGGTGGGATAAGTGAAGCAGTCACACCTGTCTCCACCCTCATCTGCCCCACTCTGGGCCCTTGAGCAAGGCCCTTAACCCACACCATCTGCTCCCCCGGGAACCCTAGATATCAGCTCTCTGCTCCACACAGAGGGCTGTGGTAGCTCGGTGGTCTGTGGTTGTGTCAGGAAGGGCATCCGGCGTAAAAACAATTGCCAAGTCTTCGTGCGACTAGTTCGCTGTGGTGAACCCTGATGAAGGGAGAAGCCGAAAGAAGAAAAAATATATATATATATTTTTTATTTTATTAATGAGAGCTTATGCACCGCGGAACTAAAGTTCCTAAGCGTGTTTCAGCAAGGCACTATTTATTGTTGCATAGTCTTGTATCACTCGTAGCATTAGCAGTCTAGCATCTCGTTGCGGTCTACTGTTTGGGAACATTATGGCTTTCTTGTTAAAAGACAAGTGAATAAATCTGAAGCTATGTGTCAACATTGTTTCACGAAGATTGGATCTGCAGCAGGCAACACGTCTAAGTTAACGCGCTTGAAATGACATCATCCGAACGTGAACATCTCTTCTACAGAACAGCAGCTTGTTGCAAAGAGCGATAACAGCAGCATTTAAACAACCTTTATCAGATTGGTCCAAGATGTAAGAGTTTTTAAAGCTATGAATCTACGTCCAAATTCTGTTGTTGATGCGCCGGCTTTAAAGTTATTGAGCCCGGCTGCCTAGGACATCCCATCACGTCAACCCTTTAGCCAAAAAGTTGTAGCAGCACTTTATGAAAAAGCTAAAACTGATCGTCAACAAGCCCTGGAGCCGATAAACGCCCTGCCCTGATGGTGATGATCGAGAGAATATTCAACAGAAATTATGTCCATTCAAGAAGAGGTATTGTTACCGGTATTTTATTATTATTATCTAATTCACTTTTTTTAAATTTAAAATTATAATCTTATTAACGCTATTTGTTTTACTTCTTTGTGCTGTTTGCAGTCTGAGGATGTCAGTTCTTCTTCAGGGAAATCGTTCAACAGATCACCTCTAGCTGAGAAGACTGAACTTTTTGTGAACTTTTCCAGGGACAGGTGGGAAGTAGCAAGTCCCTTCTGGAGCTGGTCCAAGAAGAGGTTGTGAGTACAGAGCTTCAGGGTGCCCTTCCCTTGAAGCTGACTCTCTTCTTTGGTGGAAAGACAATGAGACCAAATATAGCCAGACTGCAAAATTAGCAAAGCTCTACCTCTCTATTCCTGCTACTGTTGTTAGTGAGAAGATTTTCTCCACCACTGGAGATATTCACTGCAACTAGATCTGTGCTTTTGGCAGAAAATGTGGACAAGTTGGTATTTTGGACAAAAACTTTAAACTTGATTACTTAGATTGCAAACAGTCTCTTGCTGCTTTTTGTTCTGGTTCTGACTGTTATTGTATTTATTAAGATTTTTTATTATTGTTGGTATAGTTTATTTATGGTAAATGGGGCGACCGTGGTGTAGTGGTAATGGCAGTCGACCCCTGATCGGAAGGTTGGAGGTTCGAATCCCGCATCCGCCCACCATGTGTCGTTGTGTCCCTGGGCAAGACACTTAACCCCGAGTTGCTCCCGGTAGGTCTGGATGGCGCCTTGCAAGGCAGGCTACCACTACCGGTGTATGAATGTCTGAATGAATGGGTGGATGGCTGGTATTGTAAAGCGCTTTGGGGCTCCTCACAGGGGGCTGGAAAGCGCTATATAAATAAGCTCCATTTACCATTTAGTTTATTTATTGCAAAGAGTGCTGTTTATTTAAAGTATCATCAAAATGGGTCACTTTTATTTATTTTTATTTAAATGTATTGTTTACTGTGCTCTCAGACAAATAAGGCTGGCTGGTCCCATCATCAGAACTGTGGCTAATCTGAACAGAGCACATGGACTTAAATCACTGCTTCGATCTCAAATGCAAATGTGATTTGTCTTAACTGTTGCTTGCTGGTAGAGTTTTTTGATGTCTCATATGGTGTCCTGAAAGACAAAATGTGATATATCTTTTTTGTAATACCACTGATTACCCTCATGGTTCTCCCCGTTTTGTTTTCATACCTGTAACCTTCATCCCGATATGGGTGAGAGAGGCCGCGCTGATAACAAAGCAGCAGCTTCACACACGTAGTCCCCTTCAGGATGACTGTGCATACATATTCACGCTGTACTGGTGCAAACTTGTGCAATGTCAATAAAGGTACTCTGACTCTGACTTGGCATATTTTCAAAATACAAATTTTTTAAGTCTTTATCCATCCATCCATCCATCCATCCATCCATCCATCCATCCATCCATCCATTGTCTTTACCCGTTTATTCCATTTTGGGTCACGGGGGTCGCCGGTGCTCATATCCAGCAATCACAGTGCGAGGGGCAGGGTACACCCTGGACAGGTCGCAAGTCCATCACAGGGCCACATATAGAGACAAACGAGACAAACAACCATTCACTCTCTCACTCACACCTAGGCACAATTTAGAGTTACCAATCAGTCTAACATGCATGTTTTTGGACTGTGGGAGGAAACCGGAGTACCCGGAGGAAACCCATGCATGCACGGGGAGAACATGCAAACTCCACCCAGAAAGGCCCCGGGACCGGGATTTGAACCGGCAACCTTCTCGCTGAGAGGCAGCAGCTCTACCAGTTGTGCCACCGTGCTGCCCTTTAAGATTTTTATTATTGTTTATTTTGTCTTTTTATTTTGTACCGAAAATTATCCGAACCAAGCCCTCCCTGAAACTGAACCGAACCGAAATGTGATTTTAGCGTATCGTTACACCCCTAGTTAACACCGGATGTTATTGTCTATTTTGACTTTTTTTCAAACACTTTTGACGTTTTGTGGTTGTGTAGTTTCCATGTAAAGATTTTAGTCACATCTTGCACCTGTAATGTCTCAAATTGTGATTTTTTAAAAACTTGCTTTTTTTAAACGTCTTTTTACCGGATGTTTTGTTGTACCGGTAAATGTTTTAATACTACTGATACTGTTATTAAGACTGTTGCTGTATTTGTAATGGCTTGTTTGCACATTGCCCAGGACATCCTTGTAAAAGAGATTAATAATCTCAATGGATTTATTTCCTGGTAAAATAAAGGTTTAAATAAAAAAATAAAAGTAAAGAAGGAAATTAAAATTTCAAACATCTGGAGAAAATCAACATAAAAGGGGAAATTAATTTTACTCGGGGAATGTTACATAATGTCCACAAAAAATCTGAACTAAACCAGAGAGTCAGGACAAAAGTCTACATTTTTTCTTTTATTCTTCAGATTTTGCTCTAAAGGTAAAATTATATATTAGCATACCGGTACATGTTCCTATTAAGGTGGTAAGAAAAAGGTGAATTCAATAAAAACAAGCGTATTTTCCCAAGCTTTAAAAACTTGACATTTTGTTTATTCACAGGCCTCATTTTTTAACTTACAGTTTTAAAGTCATAATGATAAGTAGAAATGCCCCAATATGAGTAATGTTGGGGATTCATGCATGAAATGCTTCCCACACACCTGCTTCTAGGAGTACATATGTAAACCCTTGGCTTTAGTGCTTCCATTAGCAGTCTGGCTGTGTTGAGTCACAGCGAGAGACATTCTGCCTTGTGATTTTATTGCATAAAAAATAATCCACACACACACACACACACAAAATAAAATAAAAAATATTAACAGAACACAACAAAACCATTATGTTGTTCAGTTTGGCAGAAAATGCACACATTTATTTTCAAATAATTTCCAATACAGGTCATTTGACAAGCATTGTAATTGTCAAAAGTATATTTTGTTTCTCTTTTAGACTAAATTAGGATCAAATGTTTTCAATAGAAACTTGAGACAGGGTTGAATTAATGACAGATGTTTGAAAAGGTGCATTACAGAAACACAAAATCACAGTTTTTACCAATGCAAGAGAGGACAAAGATGGCTATCCCAATTTGGGACAACACATTTGTTCCTAATATTAAAGAGTCATCAGAAGACGGATTGTTTAAAGGAGAAGGTTTGATTGTTCAAACATGAATCTATTTGATGACATTTAATCATCTGATCCATGTAGAGCACCAGGTCGTATGGATTCACATTTTATGATGCTCAAATATGTACTTTAAACAGCTCTGTTCAGACTCATAAAAGGTTTCATACAGCTATTTCCACATGATGCAACAGTTCGACTCAACAGACTTTACTGTGTAAGACTGACTAAATTCTTTCAGATATAAAATCAATATTCTCATTCGCAAAACTTCAGACAGTTCCATTTTTACTTAACATTCTTAGAACAGTAAGTCACAGGTGAAAGTAGCTTTCCTGTTAGATACAAAGGTAAATTAGGCCAAAAGCATGATTGTCTTTTCTTGTATTCATGCAAATAATAAGTGAATGACTACCGGTAAGCTGTTATTAAGTTTGTGTCCACATGTCAAATGAGAGTCCTCAGCCAAACCTCGAACTATCGGAGAGAGATGCGATCAGTCATGCTTGTGGTGCTGATGTCGCTGCAGATAGATCTGTTCGGTGAATGGTCTGTAAATACAGAAGAACAAACATATGATGGGACAATAAATGGGAGAATTGAACATCGTACCACTCCGTGCCAGGAGCATCCGTGTGTGTGCTGAACTGTGAAGGAAACTCAGTAGTATGAGTGCGTGTAATAGAAGGATGTCTTCATGTGCTCCTCTACTTTGCTGCACGACTATACACACTGACGGGAAAACCATTTGACAGGAGCCTGGGAACTGAACAGGGGTGAGACAGTTTCTCTTGCACCCTACTGACAAACTGACACCAAACCTCTGAATCACTTGACACATTTGAAAATTGAGTGGGTGACAGAAGGATGTAGAAAATATTAGTTTTGTGTTGTGGTAAATTTGTGTTACAATACTGTAAAACCCTTACTGGGATAATGAATCTTGTTCTAAGTATCCTGGGTCATTAACTGTTTTTTTACCAATCCTATAACATATCACAATCTCCACACAAAGATACACAACAAATAACCACACACACTATCTAGAATCGCCACATAAATTTTATAGTGTATCTTTGGGAAAAATCAGAGCACCTGGAGAATACCAAGTATTCTGAATAGATTGAAAAAACCAGGAAACCATGAAAACCATTATGAAGACAAACAACCATCAGGGTGCTAACAATCCATCGTTAGGCTGATGGTCCTCCTTGATCATGTGAGCAGCTGGTTTCGGCTGTCATCAGCAAACTGGTTGATCCACTGTGAGAGGGTGCTGTTTATAAGACTGAGCTGAATACAGCTTCTCAGACTGAGGAAGTCTTTCGGATGAAAGACAAAACGTTTCTACAGTTTTTTTGCTTTGCTTTGTTTTTTGATTAGCTTTTTTAGACATTATGAAGACAGGCTCCAGTAGCGATGTGAGCCTTTCTGCTGTAAAGTTAAATTGCAATTACCAAATCATTGTATTGAACTGGTAGGGTTTCCTATGTGGTTTAAAACACATGTTTACTGAAACAAGAGTTATTTCAGGGGATTTGTCAAATAAACATTTCCTTTTGACCACCATAAAAGTCGAGGTTAGTTGCATCTTTAAAAAAGGGTTGTGCATTGTTTCCATGCATGTATTCAGTCAAAATTTAACAGACAAGAAACACAGGTCAAGAGAGCACAGTTCTAAATCACATTTCACTATCTCATTAGTTAGGTTAAGAAACAAAAACTACTTATTAGATTTAGGAATTAAAATTACTTGTTTAGATGAACATCCTGGGTGAGGTAGGCTGTCAAGCTGAAGGAGTCCTATTGGGCCTTGTTGGCTAGTAGGACTCCAGAAACAGTGGAGGAGTATTGTATCAGCAGGCCAAGTGGGCTACAGCCATGGCTGTTGCTGAGGCAAAAGCTTGGATGTGGGAGAAGTCTGGTGAAGTCTTGGATAGAGAAAAAGACTTCTGGACAGAAGTCAAAACGTTTTCTGCAACAAATAAAGTCCAGTTGATCCTGTATTGAACGCCTTTTTTGATTTTATCATGTCCTGGACGACTGAGAATCTTCACCAGCATCTTGGATAGAGACTCAGTCAACTCAGAGGAGATTCTGGCAAACCATCTGTTGGCTGAGGCAAGAAAAGCAGAACTTTATCAACACCGTGTATAGTGAAAGTGGGGTGCTGTTGACCTCAACCAGTGATGTTGTTGGATGGTAGAAAGAATACTTCTTGAACCCTCTCAATCCCTCTAGCATGTCTTCCATGGAAGAAGCTGAGGTGAGAAACTTGGGGGTTGTCTTGACATGACTAGGGCTGAAGTCACTGAGGTAGTTAAATAGCTCTGCAATGGGAGTGGGCAAATTCTGCTCTGAGTTCCCTTAAGGCATTGGATGTTGCTAGACTGCCTTGGTTGACACCGCTTTGCAACATCACATGGACATCTGGGAAAGTGCCACTGGATTGGTTTCCCTCTTTAGAAAAGGGGACCAGAGGATGTGTTCCAATTACAGAGGAATCACAAACGTTATTCTCCCTGGTAAGTTTTTTCAGGTGTGCTGGAGAAGAGAATAGATAATAGTCAACACTCAGTTTCAGAAGGAACAATGCATGTTCCAGCTCAGCTGTGGAACACTGGACCAGCTCTTTACCATCACTAGGGACCTTCAGGGGTCATGGGAGCCCAACCAGTCTAAATATGTTTTGTGGACTTGGAGAAAGCATTCCTCTGGTCACACTGTGGAGAGTGCTTCATGCTTATGGGAGTGGGGGTCCATTGCTATGGGCCATTTAGTTCCTATACAATAAGTGCAAGAGTTATGTTTGTATTGCTGGCAGTACATTGGGCTCCTTCAGATTAGGAGTTGGACTTTGTCTGGGCTGCCCATTGAAACAGATTATGTTAATAACCTTTATGGACAGAACTTAATGGTGCAGCCAGGGGGTGGGGGTGTCCGGTTTGGTGGCTTCATTATTCCATCTTTGTTATTTGTGGATGATGTGATTCTGTTGGTGTCATTGTGCCATGATCTCCAACTCTCACTGGAGAGGTTCACAGCCAATTGCAAAGATGGTGGGATGAGCATCCGCACTTCCTGTCTGAGGCCATGGTCCTTAGTCAGAAAAGGATGGATTGGTCTCTTAGGGTTGGGAGTGAGATGCAGCCTCAAGTGAAAGAGTTCAAGTATCTTAGAGTTTTGTCCACTAGTGAGGGAAAAATGGAGTGAGATCAACAGACAGAATGATGCGGCTTATGCAATATTGTGGGTTCTGTGCTAGTCCATTATGTTGAAGAACTCAGCTGCAAGGCAAAGCTATCTGTTTAGCAGTCAGTCTATGTTCCTATCCTCACTTACGGTCACAAACATTGGGTAGTGACCAAAAGAACAAAATCTAGGAAACAAATGGTTGAAATAAGTTTTCTCCACAAGATGGACATTTCCTTAGAGATAGGATGAGAAAGTTCAGTTACTTGGGAGAGACTTGTAGTGGAGCTGCAGCTCCTCCACACTGACAGGATCCAATTGATGTGGTTCAAATCTGGTATAAATGTCTCCTGGATGCATCTCTAGGTGTGTTTTCTAGTCATGCTCAACTGGGAGGAGACTTCAGAGAAGATACAGGACACGCTGGAGAGACTATGTGTCCTGGCTGGCAAGGAACTCCCAGAAGAGCTGGAAGAGGTGGCTGTGGAAAGAGATGTCTGGACCTCAAACTCAAGCTCAAGCTGCTGCCCCTATGACCCGACTCCAGAACAAGTGGATGATAATGGATAGATGAAACTAATTGATTGGGTGTAAGAAAAAAAGTCTAAAACAAAATATTAATGTTCTGGACCAATGTTGCACAAGTATTCAACCTTTATTTATACAGGCTAGCCTCGTTGAGTCACGGGGACTCATTTACAAGAGGGACCTGTCTCACTCACACCAAACAACCATCCACTCTCACACTCACACCTAGGGTCAATTTAGAGTCACCAATCAGCCTAACAAGCATGTTTTTTGGTCTGTGGGAGGAAACCGGAGTACCCGGAGGAAACCCACGCATGCACGGGGAGAACATGCAAACTCCACCCAGAAAGGCCCCGGACCGGGATTTGAACCGGCAACCTTCTCGCTGAGAGGCAGCAGCTCTACCAGTTGTGCCACCGCACAACTGGTAAAAAATTGCATCAATTGCATCAACCCACCAAAATTCACCTCTTTTGGTAATATTTCTATTTTGCTGTTTTTCCAATCTGGAATTTAATTGGATTTTTATATACTGTAAGCAATTAAAAGCTTTAGATTAGAAAAGTGAAATGGGAAATATGTTGTTAAATAATTCTAAAAATAAAAAGTGGGGCATGAACTTTTGTGACTGACATTAAACTCCAAGTTGTAAGAGAACAAAATAGAAGGATTCCCATCAGGATGGTAAGAGGTGTGGTGAACACGCTTGCTGTACTGCTGTTTCCCAGTTCTATCGCTAATTGTTCTGTCAAATAATGACGATAAACTTTTGAATCAGGCAATTAAACTGCGATAAACAACAGAGCCAAGAGATGCTAAGAACATTTAGATTCAGCATTCCAGACAAATCACTGAGCATTTATAAAAACACGTTGAATTGGACTAAAATTGTATGTCTCCAAAATATGTGATACAAAATATTTCCTGCTGTTCAAACGGGAAAATGTTTATGGGAAAATTATAAGAAAGAACTTCAACATTAGTGTTAATGTAAAGAAAAATACGTTAATTCTGTAAAATAAGCTCATCCCAGATGTGCAGCACTGTAGTGTTAGAACCATAGTTTGCTGACTCTGGGTCTGAGAGGCACTACCATAATTTACCAGAAAAATCCATTCATTGTCCATCCATCCATCCATCCATCCATCCATCCATCCATCCATCCATCCATCCATCCATCCATCCATCCATCCATCCACCCATCTTTACCTGCTTCTTCCTTTTTGGGTCGCCAGGGTCATTGGTGCTCATGTCCAGCTATCAATGTGTGAAAGATGGGGGACACCCTGGACAGGTCCAGTCCATCACAGGGACACATGGAGACTAACGAGACAATCATTCACTCTCTCACTCACACCTAGACACAATTTAGAGTTACCAATCAGTCTAACATGCAGGTTTTTGGTCTGTGGGAGGAAACTGGAATACACGAAGAAAACCACGCATGCACGGAGAGAACATGCAAACTCCACTCAGAAAGGTCCTGGACCGGGATTTGAACCGGCGACCTTCTTGCTGAAGGGCAACAGCTCTACTGTGTCACTGTGCTGCCCACAATCCTAACTTAAACCAGTAAATTTCATACAAAATTGATCTTTTTTGCCTCAGTTGTTGGGCTTTGTTTGGAACTTTTGTGATAGCCTAAGCATGTCTTTAAAATGCACAAACAGATTTGGCTAATCATACAAAGCTATTATCGCAGGCAATGGTTTGCTATAAATGTTGAACCAATTCAAACTGAATCAAATTAACAACTACATTATAAGTCACATATTTAGGAAATATCGTGGGTGCTTCCCATTGCAACTGGTGTCAAGCTTACTGCAAGTCTAAAAAATGCAACATGCATGGTAACACTTATTAACAAACTGGGTTTTACAGATAAGATGCAAGCTGAACACTGAGTTAGCCATACATTAGTATATACTGATCATTATGCAGATAAAAACAGCAACGTTTAGCTCAATGTCAGCCATCACCACTGCATTTCACTCTGTATCAGGTTGGTCACAATCTCAAAAGGCTGAGTGGCATTCAGCCCTGACACCTGTTAAGCTCAAACAAATGAGACCATTCAGGATCTCTGCAAGAAACAACAAATATAGCCTCTGAATCTTTTCACATTCACGGCATGTGGTCAGATCTGACACCAGCCTTCCCTACAGTTCACATGTTGATGCTAAATTACAAGCTGCTGGATTAGTGTTGTCGCTGCAACATGTGCACCTGCAAGCTTCATTTCAAACTGCAAAACCATTTCCAACAAGAGTCCCTTCGGCTCTACCGAGGCTAACACTTCTGTTCAGTTTGAGCTTGAAGGTGGATTTTATTTTATTCCACTTGTGAGTAAAACAAGGTCATATCGACAGCTGCTTTTGGAGAGAGAAGGTTGAATAACTTCTTGCTACTGCTGGGGTAGAACAAAGGTTGAGAGTGAGCAAAACAAAAAAGATCACCTTGATGAGGCAGGAACACACACGCACGCACGCACGCACGCACACAAAATGATGATTATGCTCCAACACATGTAAATATGTGTCTAAAAAATGATGGTGCATGTGATTATGTATGAAAATACAGTGGAAACCAGATGTTTGAAACCAGATGTTTACATACACGGTATAAAAAAGTGAAACTATATTTTTCCCACTGGCTGACATTGAATCAGTCTAAACTTTTCCTGTTTTGGATCAGTTAGGATTTAAAACTAATGTAGTTTTATTTGCTAAATGCCTCAATAATGAGAGAGATCTTTTTTTAGTTTATTACTTTTTTCAAAGTCATACGTTTTCACACACTGAGATTACCACGTCTTCAAACAATTAGTAAAAGTCTCAGTGATGTCATGGTTTTAGAAGCTTTTAATGACAGCATTTAGAGTACCTGGAGGCACACCTGTGTGCATTATGAGGCACATCACAAACATACTGCTTCTTTTTGTAGCATCAAAGGAAAATCAAAATCAATCAGCCAAGACATGAGGAAAAGAATGATCAACTTCTACAACTCTGGTTCATCCTTGTATATCCTCAACATACAGCTCTGTGATGGTGCCACAATCATCTGGTCAAACTTTACACCATGGGAGTGTCCTGTCATCATACCACCCAGGAAGGGAGGCAGGTTCTGTATTCTTTAAATGAATGGGTTTTGGTGAGAAGTGTGTGCATCAACCCCAAAACAAAAGCTAAAGACTGTGTGAAGATGTTGAAGCTGACATGAGAATTTTGTTACTCAGAGTAAAACAAGTTCTCAACCAACCGGAGTTGACAAGACCTTCAGCCATGAAGAAGGCATTACTCCAAGAGTACCATTAAAAAGAGCAGATTCCATTCTGCACACGCTCACTGGGACAAAGTCTTTAGTTTTTGAAGACATGTCCTGTAGTCTGATAAACAAAAATTTAAACAGTTGGATCATATTATTGTTCGTTCATTCCATCCATCCATCCAGGTTGGCCTTGTCGCTGTTTTAAGTGCTCTATAAATAAAATGGTATGGTATGGTATCCATCTATGATCCATCCATCCATCATCTTCTGCTTGCTCTAAAGTCAGGTCTCGGGGGCAGCAGCTTGAGCAGAGAGGTCCAGACATCTCTTTCCTTATCCACCTCTTCTAGCTCTTCAGGGAGAGTCCAGGTACCCTTCAGAGGAAACTCATTTTAATTTCCTGTATCCATGATCTCATTCTTTCAGTCACTACCCAGAGTTCATGACCATAGTAGAGAGGAGGAACGTAGACCAACTGGTAAACAGAGAGCTTTGCCTTACAGCTCAGCTCTCTCTTCACCACAACGGACTGGCACAGAGTCCACAATACTGCAGCCGCTGCACCAATCCGTCTGTCAATCTCACGCTCCATTCTTCCTCCACTCGTGAACAAAACCCAGAGATACTTGAACTCCTCCACTTGAGGCAGAACCTCACTCTTGACCTGAAGAGAGCAATCCACCCTCTTCTGACTGAGGACCATGGCCTCAGATGTGGAGGTGCTGATTCTCATCCCTGTTCTTCACAGTTGGGATGGCGTTCTCAAAGCCTGAGAACACCATCCCAACTGTGGAGAACAGGGGTGGCAACATTATGCTGTGGAGGTTCTGCGTGAGTTTTCTCCAGGTACTCCGGTTTCCTCCCACTGACCAAAAACATGCATGCTAGGCTGATCGGTAACTCTAAATTGTCCCAAGGTGTGAGTGAGAGAATGAATGGTTGTTTGTCTCATTTATGTGGCCCTGTGATGGACTGGAGACCTGTCCAGGGTGTACCCCGCCCCTAGCACAGTGATTGCTGGACATGGGCACCAGCGACCCCCGTGACCCAAAATGGAAGAAGCCGGTAAAAGATAATAGATGGATGGATGGGTCTTCACTGCAGGAGGGACTGGTGCACTTCATAAAATAGATGACATCATGAAGAAAATCTATTATTTGAAAATATTAAAGTTGCTATATGTAATTTTCTGTAGAGCGCAGCACTTAGAAATATTTTCAACAGGGAAAAGCATTCTGCTCCCTCCCCCTCAGAGCCATATATGGCTCTGTTCCCCCGAGGTCTGCTGAACTTGAGTTCAGCTCCGCCTCCGTTGCATGTCCTCTCGGAGCCGCTGCATATTCTGTGTTTATATGTTAATAAAACGTTCTAACAATATAAAATAAAACCATGGAGCGCTGGTCCAGCACACCAGAAGACCAGGAAATCTGCAGAGCCTCGGGCAGCCACGTTGAACTATAGTTTAATTCGCTCGTGACAATTTAATTTCCTCATTCATTCCAGTCAGCAGAGGGGGCGGAGCGGAGCAAGGAGGAAGCGATTATTAGACTTTTTGCAACAACAAAAAAAGTCCAGAAAAGGGATGAAGAAGGGGAATTTAATACATTTGTGTCACATACAAAACAGTTTTGCATCGCTTTGCAATTCTTTGAATGAGAACGTGCCGCGGCCGCTGCGGGCTGACGGGGGGTGGGGCGTGGGTTAGGAGCGTGAGAAGTGAGAAGCTCTGTTTTTATTGGCTGGTTAAGGACGGGTCACTCTGTGTTTTTATAAATGCTGATAGAGAAGCAAGGGGACTATAGTTTTTTTCAGAGATTACTTTGTCTAACATCAGTCTGTCAGTAGATAGTGACAGAGTGAAGAAATATGTTAAAAATATATTTTTAGAAAAGTTACAGACTGCACTACAAAACTACATACTGAACCTTTAACGGAACATCTTAAGACATCAATCAGGAAGTTAAAAACTGGCATTTAATGGGCCTTCCAAAGAGACAATGACACTTTAGCATATCGCTAAATTTGTTACAGAGTGGCTTAACAACAATAAAGTTAATGTTTAGGATTGGCCATAACAAAGCTCTGATCTCAGTCCCATAGAAAACGTGTGGCGGAGATGAAAGTGTGTGTATCTGTGTGTGGGTGCGTGTGTGTGTGTGTGTGAGCAAAGAGGCATATTAACTGCACTCAAATACATCAGCTCTGGCAGGAGGAATGGGGAAACTATTGTGAAAAGTTTGTGGAAGGAAATCTAAAAAGTTTGACCCAAGTCATTAAAGGCAGAGCTACCAAATACTTTGAAACGTGTGGGATGTAAACTTGTCTTTGAAGAAAGTATTTTTTTTTTTTAAATCACTAAACATCTCTCTCTTTTAGGGGGAGCTTAACAAACAGAAATAAAATGTGTGCATCCTAACTGAGCCAACACTGGAAAGGTTTGGTCTGATCTACTTTTGGACGGTGTGACAAAACATCTCTTTTATACAGTGTAAGTAAACATCTGGCTGCTGCTGCATAGGACGTAGGCTCGACCTGCTTCTACACAAATATTCACGTTCATAACCTCCATTTTAAATGAACCCTCTAAAATTGTCTTGACATTGTGGTTTCAGGTGAACTGGATCAGAACATGAATTTAACTGCGAGATGTGCTTTACGTTTGAGTCAGTGTTTCTTCAGCTTTCTCTGCGTCTGCAGGTTTTATTTCAACTTGTATCTGAGAAAACAGCTGCCCCAAACTGGGACACTCATAACAGCTTATGACCTTATTTCATAACCAGAATACAAACGGATGACGAGGATTAGTTTGTGCTTCCTGGGGAGAAATGAACTCTTTACACATAATTTATGTCACAGTAATACATCCAGATGTTCAGGGTTATGTGTATATTTTTATATGGTTAAATCAATCTTTTAAAATTAGCAGGTCGCTCATGTGGTTACACAACAAAGCAGAAGCAATCGACACATCTGAACGTTTGTTTTAGTTCTTTTCTGGTTGCATTTGATGGATTTGGACTGGCTCTTGGTAAACTAAAAATATAAAATATCCTAAAAGATGGTCAGGCAACAAGTGGAACTAATGTTTTTTGTTGTTGTGGCGTTGTTTGCACAGCAGGTGTTCTCATTCAGATGTTATTCTTCCATTTCTGTCAGAAGTTCTGATTCCCTGCTCCTCCTGCATCCTGGAAAAACCTTGAAAAATGATCAAAACAGAAACAGGCAGGAGGAGGTGGAACACCTGGAGAGCTGGTGCAGGAACAACAACCTCCACATCAAAAAACATGCATGTTAGGCTGATTGGTAACTCTAAATTGTCCCTAGGTGAGAGAGAGTGAATGGTCGTTTGTCTCTATGTGTCCCTGTGATGAATGGAGCCTTGTCCAGGTGTTCCTGTGATGGATGGAGACCTGTCCAGGTGTTTCTGTGATGGATGGAGACTTGTCCATGTGTTCCTGTGATGAATGGACACTTGTCTAAGTGTTCCTGTGATGGATGGAGAACTGTCTAGATGTTCCTGTGATGGATGGAGACTTGTCCAGGTGTTTCTGTGATGGATGGAGACTTGTCCAGGTGTTCCTGTGATGGATGGAGA
This sequence comes from Garcialebias charrua, assembly GCA_038048925.1. NCBI lineage: Eukaryota > Metazoa > Chordata > Actinopteri > Cyprinodontiformes > Rivulidae > Garcialebias > Garcialebias charrua. Next base: position 19,196 of record JBBPBX010040699.1, read on the forward strand.
CCTGTCCAGGTGTTCCTGTGATGGATGGAGACTTGTCCAGGTGTTCCTGTGATGGATGGAGACCTGTCCAGGTGTTCCTGTGATGGATGGAGACCTGTCCAGGTGTTTCTGTGATGGATGGAGACTTGTCCAGGTGTTCCTGTGATGGATGGAGACCTGTCCAGGTGTTCCTGTGATGGATGGAGACCTGTCCAGGTGTTCCTGTGATGGATGGAGACTTGTCCAGGTGTTCCTGTGATGGACTGGAGACTTGTCCAGGTGTTCCTGTGATGGATGGAGACTTGTTCATGTGTTCCTGTGATGGATGGAGACCTGTCCAGGTGTCCCCCTCCTTTCACTGAGTGATTGCTGGATATGGACAGCAGTGAACCCTGTGATCCGAAAAGGAAGAAGCCGGTAAAGATGATGGATGGATGGATGATGGATGGATAGCTGCATTGGCAACCTTGAAAAAGGGTTTCATAAACTTTTTATTTTGCATTTTCCACCAATGATCATTTTATCTAAAGAAGAAATTATAATTTTCAAGCTGAAAGCCTCAGTTCTTGTTTACTGTCTGGGTTTGGCTTAAAAAGCTACATCAACAAATAAAGTGGGAATTATTTCTTTTAGCCAACATTTAGAGGGCATGTTATAAGACTGCCAGTGCCAACCCACGTCAGTCCCAGAAATACCTCGGTCTATCTGACAGCATCGGAAAGCAAATGAAACACGACACCCACAGCCATAGCCATGGTTGCATTTTATAAATGCTGATCTGATTGTCAGGGTTTATAGTTTCAGGTGTGTTGATGCTACTGCTTGTTGCTCTTATATCATTTTGGTCTTCTGTCCAGTAAAACCTTCAAGTGTTAAAAAACTTCCCAATTTTAGGATCCACCTTTATTAACCAGGAGCTTGGCTCTGTGTGTTTGGAGATCAATTTAGTTGTTGAAAAACACTTGAACTATCAGGACTTTAATTCAGCACTTTGTTATGTATTTTCTATTTTCTTTTATCTATAATTGTGTGTTTTTTAATTGATTTTAATTTTTCTTTTTACCGGTATATAGTTATTTTATACTGTTTTTATTGTGTTTTTAATGCTGTAAAGTGTCCTTGAGTGCTTTGAAAGGCGCTACCAAATAAAATGCATTATTATTATTAAAAATAAAGTACTTAAGTGTCAGGTTCTGTCATAAAAAGTTAATTTTGAGAACATGGATGCTTGCAAATATTACCCCCAAAATTATGATATAACTAAACTAAATACTGTAACCAGAGTTCCCTTATCAGTCTGTTCACTGCGGTGCAACATATGACATATGAGAATTGCGCCCCCGCGCAGTTCACCTGAAGTAATACAATCACACCTTTTAAGGCAAGTGAATGTCAACGTCACCAGGGGGCCCCGCCCCCCTGGTATAAGATACGGTGACGCATCACGTTCGGTCTCTTTTTGTCCTTCACCTCGCTTCACACCTGAACTTCGCAGGACACCGTCTCGAGTGACTGAGCCGCCCGACCAGGAGGTGAGCGCGCTCCCTTACGAGGGCGTCACTGAAGACTTCCCTGCGAGCGCTTTGTTTAGCGAACGCTAACTAAGTGTCAACGACGTTTGTAGCATTGGCTAGACGTCCATCTCTGCTGTTTCGTCTCCCAGTTTAGCAGGACGCTAACTGCGCCACGCACCTACCTGTTAGCTAACAGAGCTAACATCTAGCCCACATGAACAGCACAGCGAGAAGAATTATTCGAACCCTGTTTAGCTTTCGCTAACTGGCTTCCACTCGACGAACCCTGTTTAGCTTTTGCTAACTGGCTTCCACTCGACGCCTTTTCTCGAACATGGCTCCTGAGAAAGGCAAAAGGAAATCGAAGAACTCCAACAAGGCCGGCAGCAGACCAGCAAGCTCTGGTTCTCGGCCTTGCCCTAGCGCATGTGGCTACTTCATTTCATAGTCGGACACACACAACGCCTGCCCGATATGTCTGGGAATGGTCCACGCCAAGACAGCTTTGGAATCCCCTGAGTCGTGCTCTCACGGCAGCCAGCTACGCGAGACAATTCGACGGAGACCTGTGGACTTTGTGGCCAAGGTCATGGGCAGTTCCACCGCGGCAAGGGACCCGCTCCTCTCAGAGACTCTCACGCCTACAGCTCCGCTGTAGGTAGACGAGATGGAGGTGGACGAGATGGAGGATAGCGGAGCAATAAGCTAGGGCGACAGAATGGATCTTCAGAACCCCGAAGTGGACACAAA